>SKCR01044899.1:0-47922 GCA_019454045.1 Zanthoxylum bungeanum | reverse complement strand
TTGATTTTTGTAACAAAGACAATACAACTCTCCTCTCTCTCTCACAATGCCGTGACTTCCATTAGGGAAAAGAAGATTTGATTTTCTTTTCTCCATTTGCTAGCACATTGAAGGATCAAAGGTGATAGGAAACCATCAAAGAGCTTGGAATACACAAAGCTTGGAGCTTCAACTCTTCTTCCTCCCTTGGCCGAAACTTGAAGCTTGGAGATTCAAAGATTTTCTTCATCACTTCTCATCACAAAGCTTTGTAAGTATGATTCCGCCATACTTCATCTTTTAATATATATTCATTGTTGTATTTCTGCTTAATCTTTCCTTGGGACATATAATAGAAACCAACAAACTATCTAGTTAAGATAAAATGGGTACAGTCAAACTGTCACAAAAAAATAACAATGTATTTAGTCCAACTACTTTCATAATAGACGAAAAAAATTGAAAGACGCGTAAGGCTAAGTAGCTGAATGAAATTGCAAATTCAATACTAGCCCCCACTATTTTATCAAGTCTCTAACCCCTGTTGAGAGAACTCGGGAAATTCCTTTCCTAGTGGGCTAGGATCCCGTTAAATAACACACATCTTGACTTTGGCCAACAAATGTATGCTATTTAACTAGGTAGATCTCAAAGATCAATTGGATCAAATCCAATTCCTAGATCCGTTAGGTGGACATCCAAGTCCAAAACATATGTATATTACTTATGCCAATGTATCTAATACATTTTCCTAACCATATCCTCCGAATCATTAGGCCTTGGCTTTAGCACAACAAACCTAATGATTCCGGTAAGCGGGACCCATTGACAAGGAAAGTTTCGTAATCAATGTCGTGGACAAGAAGTGATCTTGACTTTGCCCAACAAATCACAACTTGGGAAGACCAACCGATGCGGAACAAAACTCTCATGATTCAAGTACATCCTCAATTGACAAAGGTCTTGACTTTGGCCAACAAACCAATGCCAATTTTGGATCTTGAACAAGAATCATTCAATGGAAGGATAATCGCTAATATAATTGAGGGATTTTTGCGTAATTGGCAACCAATTTATTATCTTTGTTAGGTCTCATCATCATACACCCTTAAGCATGCTTCTAAAACATCATAAAGTGCGTAAAGTAAATTAATAGTGATATACGGATGGATATATAAAACAACTTGTTCCTAGAACAAATCACTCACTTTCCTCTCCCTGCTAGCAATATTCTACTTCTACCCAATTACATAATACTAAGAGAGAAACCTCATTTACATTGAGGGGAATTAGGTGAGAAGAGAATACAAAGAGATAAAAGAGATAAGGCTGGACACGCAGGTCCAATTTATAAATTCTAAATTTACAATAATTTCTAAAATTACCCTTTCCCTTCTAATATCATCCGATATGCACTATTCATTCATCACATGCATATATTCACTCATTCATAAGACATATACATACCAATCATATCCATTCAAGATTCAAGACATGCTATACAACCAATCAAATCCAATTAATTATCTTTGTTTAAGTGATCATCCAATGTTCAATCAACGATTTGATTTTGCGCGAGTCCAACTCGTTTGAGAATAAGTACATAAGGTACGAATTCATGAATTATATCGAACTACCCGCTAAATCCAATTTATGTCGTATTCAATACTAATTCAATTTATTTAATTCAAATTAAATATTTACACCTTTAATGTGCTTTTAAGACTTAGATTCTAAATCTAATTCTAATTGGGTCTCCAAGCCCAACCAACATCCAATGTTTGTTTAATTAAAGTCCGATGGGCTTTCAATTGATTTATCAAGGCTTGGGCTTGGTCAATGTGGGTCAAACCCAATTACCAAGCCCAAATAAGGAATCAACCATAAGTGCCATAAAATCAATTTCAAGCCCATAAGGCCCAATTAAACATAAAAGCCCATTAATTCAATTTTAATATTCCAAATTTAAAAATTCAATTAATTAAAGTGTAATAGCATGATTAATTCATTAAACCAAAATATTTCAAAAACACCAATTTAATTTATTAATCATCACTTGTTCAACAAAACACATGTCCAACATTCATTTGAACAAAAAACAAGTCCTTTAACATGTCATTTTGTATTCGGCCAAGAGGGATTTTTGCGGTTCGATTTATTTTTCAATCCAATTGAATCACTAATCTATTACCCGTTTATTTTTAAGTCATAATGAACTTTACACAAAAATTCCAATTCAGTGCAAGGACTTCCATTTTCGGTCGGTCAAGCAACAATTTTGGGGAAAAATCATCTAATGCATTTTTCTCAAAATTGATCATGTATTACATCATATATCATACATATAATCATGCTTAAGTCAACTAATAAACTTGTGCATGAAAAATTCCAAACCAGTGGAATGACCAACACATTCGGCCAAAGTATCAATTTTGGGGAAAAAATTATCCAATACATTTTTCTCAAAATTGATCATGTCTAATATCATATTACATACATTTAAGCATACTCAAATCATCTAATGAACTTGTGCATGCAAAAAATTCCAAACCAGTGGAAGCACCTCCACATTCGGCCAAGACAACCATTTTTGGGAAAAATCATCCAATGCATTTTTCTCAAAATTGATCATGTATAATATCATATTACATACATTTAAGCATACTTTAGCATCCAATTTCACAAGAACATGCTTCAATCAATTTTCCCCAAATTAACCCTAATGTATTTCATGCTTAAACATGGCTCCATGATACCATTGTTGGTTTCTATAATTAGTCCCAAAGAAAGAATAAGCCATAGAAATACATATATCATACATGCAAAGCTTGAAGCATGGCGGAATCATACTTACTAAGCTTTGTGACGAAAATGATGAAGAGGATCCTTGAGTCTTCAAGGTGGATGTTTTTCGGCCAAGAACAAGAATGAGAGAAGCTTCAAGTATTGGAGCTGTTTTCGGCCAAGAACAACAGTGTGAGAAGCTTCAATCTTCTAGTACTCCAAGCTCCAAGGATGGTTCCCTATCACCTCCTTTGATCCCTTATTGTGCTAGCAAAATGGAGAAATGAAAAACATTTTTCTGCCATGGATGAAGCTCACGGCGTGAGCAAGAAGAAGGAGAGGAGAGTGAGACTTTTTACTTTTTGTTCTCTTTTCTTTTTGTTTCAAAAACGTGATAAGCAAAATGAAAAACAATGATGAGATATCATTAACCAAAATGAATTTTTTAATTAAAAAACCCTTCAAAAACCGTGAAAGGTTTTTCCTCCAAAAATTCATTAATTGGCCTCATCTACTTACATGAGAATAGAGACAATGTATCATCCCAGAAAGGTGACTAGATACATCCATCATCTATTCGTGTCAAGTAATGAGATTTCGCGATGTGATTTGCGGATCCACTCGTTTCAAAATACGAATGTGTCCGCAAACACTTTCGGGCTCGGTTTCGCTAATTCTGAATTAACGCATTTCCGTCGCGACGAGAATTAAATAATTACGCCTAGCGAAATTACTATTCAGACCGCTAATTTGCCCGAATTAAAATCCGATTTTAATTTCGCGTCGAAATATAATTTCGTTTAATAATATATCGAATATATTATTTTATCGATTAATTCCAAATTAATCGTTATCTCTCTCCTATAAGGCATTTTATCCAAGATAAAATTTCTCCGTAATTAATCCAAGATTAATAAAGTTCGAATCAAACATCATAGGTGAATCTTCAGGAAGCGACCCAAGAGATCTCCGGATATGTTGGCAGTAAATACGGTCGTCGGATAATCCGAACACGTACGTACCTCGTACTACGTTTTTACCAATTTACAAGACAAGGTTGGCTTCTAGCAAAGCGCCATGCCTACCCAATTCTCCAGAAATATTCTTACTGGAATATTTGATCTTTATCAAGCGTAGTATACCGTAGTATCGCTTACATTGATCCAATATCGGACGATCACATGTTAGGCCTGGGGCTGGAATTGTGTCTGCCCCGTACGAAACATATATCGGATATCAAACAACTAGTCTCTTTAAATCGGACAATCCTGACCTGGTCATATTGTCCCGACGGTTGCAACCTTTTATAGAGTACTAGTTCTGTATCCTGCGTGATCATCATCTCCATATGTCTGAAGTTATACTTCCATCTTGACATCACATCCAGTACACTACGATTCTCGATAAACCCAGAAGAGGCGTACAAAGAACCGGTTAAAGCCCCGAACCACCAAAACCAAAGTTTATCGATTGTCGCAAGTACTAGCGATGCAAGTCTCAGGTTAAGACCATATACACCTACCCTGATGCGGCCTCCCATAGACACGCAGACATACTACCAATGGGATTCCGCGGGGTCTGTCCAGAGCGAAGCTGTTTTCCGTACCATCGGCAAAACACAACCTCCTATCGCACTTGCATAAGTATCCAATACTTAAATATATGAGAACTATGCCGTTGTGCCATCACAACTCGCACAAGTGCAACACTAGTCTATTCCGCATTATCGATGTCCGATCTCGATAATACTCCGACTAGGGATATTTAATGATTAAACCTTTTATATTGATACTGTCTCATATCATCTCAATACGGTACTAATCATATGGACTTTTGCCATTAATATATCAAAGTAAATAATTTTACAAAACGGCAAAAGGCAATTTCATTATCACATAGTTGATTTTGTACAATAATACAATATCATTTACAAAACTGTGACGCTATGGGTCATAATGTCTAACAATAGGGACCTCTCTTCATTTATATATCTATGGTGATCTAATCACAAATGATGAGAGTGCAATTTCCTTGTAACATAGTTAATTTGCTACAACAACACAATGACTTGTGCAAATAGTGACGCTATGGGTCATTTTGTCCAACACGGTACATGTCGTATACTGGAATATATGATTCCAATGGTTTCTCAATTAACCATTAGTCTTGGAGACTAGTATAGACGTGTGGGTGTTTATAGCGGATAAACACTGAACGACTCACCGAAGATTCTTAATGGATGGTACACCAACGTCAATAAGAATCTTCTAGGGTTGAGTAGCACTTGTGATTCTTAGACTTGAGATGCCATTGTGGGCACATGAGACATCTTCTACACCTAGATGCCATTGTAAGGTTGAGACTTACAAGGCTCGACTGGTAGCAAAAGGTTACACGCAGTGACCTAGCGTCGAATACGATGAAACTTTTTTGCCGGTAGCAATGCTTAAGTCTATTCGGATTTTGCTTTCTATAGCTGCGTATCATGACTACGAGATTTGGTAAATGGATGTCAAAACAGCTTTTCTAAATGGATTTCTTGATGAAGAAATCTATATGGAACAGCCGGAAGGTTTTGCGTCCAGTGAAAACTCGGGCATGGTATGTAAGCTTAAGAAGTCCATTTATGGACTTAAACAAGCTTCACGAAGTTGGAATCTTCGATTCGACGAGATTATTAGATCGTCTGGTTTTCTCAAGAATTTAGAAGAATCCTGTGTGTATTAGAAGGCCAGTGGGAGCATGTTCGTATTTTTAGTCCTATATGTTGATGACATCCTAATCATTGGGAATGATTTAAGTATGTTACAAAGCGTCAAAGCATACCTCTGTAAGAATTTCTCTATGAAGGACCTGGGAGAAGCTTCCTATGTTTTAGGGATAAAACTCTATAGAGATGGAGAAATGAGGCTGATTGGGTTATCCCAATCAATGTACATAGATAAGATCTTGGAACGGTATAGTTTTGGTAATTGTGAGACAACAAACATACCGTTCAGACATGGGATTCATCTTTCAAAGAAGATGTGTCCACAAACAGAAGATGAGAAGGTTAGAATGTCTAACCAACCTTATGCTTTGTGTTTGGGTAGCATAATGTATGCCATGTTATGTACGAGTCCTGATATCAGTTTCGCTGTTAGCGTAACTAGTCGGTATCAGTCCAATCCAGGTAATGACCATTGGATGGCCATTAAACATATCCTCAAGTATCTTAAAGGTACTAAGGATAAGTTACTAATTTATGGAGGAAATGAACTGCAAGTTAACGGGTATACGGATTCTGATTTCCAATCGGATCCTGATGATAGAAAGTCTACATCTGGATTTGTATTTACCCTTAACGGATGTGCAGTTTGTTGGAAGAGTTCCAAATAGGGATCGACAACAGATTCCACCACTGAGGCGAAATATATTGCAACTTCTGAAGCTGCAAAAGAGGCTGTGTGGATAAACAACTTTATCACAGAATTGGGAGTTGTTCCAAGTATCGAGAATGCGATTCCATTATACTGTGATAATACTGGAGCCATTACGCAAGCAAAGGAACCGAGGGCGCATCAGAAGTCGGAGCATGTGGAACGCAAGTACCACATCATTCGAGAGATTGTATCGTGAGGGGATATTATCGTGTGCAAGGTACCGAGTGAAGATAATGTAGCAGACCCGCTGATGAAGGCCATACCTCCGAAGTTGTTTGATAAACACGTGGAGTCGATGGGTATTAGATACAATCGATATTGGCACTAGAGCAAGTGGGAGATTTTGTTGGGGTTGGTGCTCAGAGCGCCAATTCCTGGTTGTATTTCTTTTGAATACTTCTGTAAAACATTATTATGAATAATATATGCAGTTTCTATAATATAATGTATCTTTTTATATGGTAAAGACATAATGACCTTAGAATGATTAGTCATGGTACTGTTGCAAAAGCGTCGCAACTGACATTGAGTTGTGCCATGACGTTGTCATTCTCAGACAGTTCCTGGTCAAGGTTTACACTACTTGGTCAGTATAGTAAACCCGTTGAGACCGTTACATGTCGTATACTGGAATATATGATTCCAATGGTTTCTCAATGAACCATTAGTCTTGGAGACTAGTATAGACGTGTGGGTGTTTATAGCGGATAAACACTGAACGACTCACTGAAGATTCTTAATGGATGGTACATCAACGTCAATAAAAATCTTCTTAGGTTGAGTAGCACTTGTGATTCTTAGACTTGAGATGCCATTGTGGGCACATGAGACATCTTCTACACCTAGATGGCAGTCACGTCACCGATCTATTTAGATCAGACCTCCGCCTGTTCGTTGGGTGTAGATAGATCCTCAGGGTGTCCTATGTGTGTCAAGATAGGATCCGTCAGTTCTTTGTATCAGAGCATAGGTAGGCCACATGATTAGAAATCAGATAAAACCATGGGCCCGTGGTACAGTTTGTTGGATAATATGACCCATAACGTCACTATTTGTACAGATCATGGTGTTGTTGTACAAATTAACTATGTGACAAAGGAGATTGCACTCTTATCATTTGTGATTAGATCACCTTAGATACATAAATGATGAGAGGTCTCTATGATTTGTTACTGAACGGAGAATGATATGAGACAGTATCAGTCCACGTAGGATAAATCATTAAATATCCCTAGTCGTAGTATTATCGAGACAGGACATCGATAATGGGGAATAGGCTAGTATTGCACTTGTGCGCGTTGTGAGGGCACAACGGCATAGTTCTCATATATTTAAGTATTGGATACTTATGCAAGTGCGATAGGAGGTTGTGTTTCACCGATGGTACGGGAAACAGCTTCGCTCTGGATAGACCCCTCGGAATCCCATTGGTATTATGACTATGTGTCTATGGGAGTCCGACATCAGGGTAGGTGTATTTGGTCTTAACCTGAGACTTGCACCGCTAATACTTACGATAATCGGTAGACTTTGGTCTTGGTGGTACCGGGCTTTAACCGGTTCTGCGTACACCACTTCTGGGTTTATCAAAGAGTCGTAGTGTATTGGGTGTGATGTCAAGACGGAAGTATCACTTCAGTCATAGTGGAGATGATGTCACGCAGGATACGGTACTAGTGCTCTTGAGTGATGCGCATCCAATCATGATATTATGACCAGGTCATGAATATCTGATTATAGAGACTAGTTACCAGACATCCGACATGTGCTTCGGACGGGGCAGACACTTATCCAGCCCCAGCCCTAGTACGTGACTATCTGATACTGGGCCGATATACACAATACTACGGTATACTACGCTTGATACAGATCTATATATTCCTGTAAGAATATTTCTGGAGAATTGGGTAGGCATGGCGCTTTGCTAGAAGCCAACCTTGTCTTGTAAATCGGTATAAACGTAGTACGAGGTACTTACGTGTTCAGATAGTCCGACGACCGTATTTACTGCCAACATATCCGGAGATCTCATGGGTCGGTTCCTGAAGATTCACCGATGACGTATGACTCGCACTTTAATTAATCTGGGATTAATTGGAAGAGAGAGAAAATTAATCTGGGATTAATTCGATGAGAAAGAAAATTAATCTGGGATTAATTACGGGATATTTTATTTCGGATAAAATATCGTTAAAGAGAGAGAACGATTAATTTGGAATTAATCGATAAATTAATATATTCGATATATAATCGAAATTAGATTTTGACGTGGAATTGAAATTGGATTTTAATTCGGGCAAACGAATTAATTTAGAATTAATTCGTTAGCGACGTGAATAGTGAATTCGCTAGGCACAATCATTTAATCACGACGCGACGGAAAATTCGTTAATTTGGAATTAGCGAACCCGAGCCCGAGAGTGATTGCGAGCGCATTCGTATTTCGAATTCGAGCGCGGCACGCAAGTCGCATCAAGCGTCAAATCACTAGTCGCGTCAATTGTCAAATCACTTGTCACTTTGAGTGATGTGATATGACATGTTGTCACTTTATTAAAGTGACTTGATGTGAATAGTGAAAGGTGATTATTTGAAAGTTGATAGGACTTGTACCTTTTTGACTTTTGAATTAATTGTTGTGTATATATATTTTATTCATTTTACTTGGTAAATGGAATAAAGAATATATGTATATACAAAAGCCATTCTCTCTCTCTTGGACCATGTGTAGTACACGGTTTTTTTTGGCCATTTTGTGTCATTCACGTGACCCTCTCTCATTGCTTTTGGTCTTCACGGTTTTAGGCAAAATGGAGCCAAAAACCTTCTCTCTTCTCACGGTCATGGTGACCGATTTTCATCTCCATTTTTCTGGTTTTCACACACAAAATGGAGAAGCTTTTGATCTTGTAACAAGATCTAAGTGCTAGCACACTCATGGAGGAATACAAAGGTGATAGGGAAGTGAGTTTGTGAGCATGGAATCTCAAAGCTTGGAGCTTCAATGGAGACCACCATGGGCGATTTTTGAAGACATTTTCACAGCCCCACCGTGCAGTTCAGTAGCTCCAAAAATGGCCAAAACCGAGCTTGATGGAGGTAGAAAAAGACTTGTGTTCTTTGCATCTCAAACCAATCATTGTGAGTATATGTTTACGCCATTATTCCTTGATGTATTCATGCGATTTCTTGCTTGTTTTGGATGATTCTTGGGACCTAATTAGGAACTTAACAATGGTATCTTGAGCCTTGAACAAGCATGAAAAAGTTAGGGTTAAAATTGGGTAAAACGAATTTGGGCATGTTTTGATGAAATTGTTTGTTATAGTATGCTTAAATGAGTTGGAATTAATGATTGATTAGATCAATTTGAAGAAATTGTGTTTGGAACAAATTTCCCCAATTTTTGTGTAGGCCAAAGTTGACAAAATTGGGTAAACTCAATTTGATCATCAATTGATTAAATTGTTTAGTATAGTATGCTTGAATGAGGTTGAATTGATGTTGTGTGCATGATCAATTTCATGAAATTTGGTTGGATCCATTTTTCCCCAAATTTTGGGCATGACAAATTGGGTAAAACAATTGAAGCATGATTTGATTAAATTGATTGATTAAGTATGCTTAAATGTTATTGAATTAATGATTGATTGGATCAATTGATGAAATTATGTTTGGAACAATTTTCCCCAATTTTTTGTGTTGGCATAAAGTGACAAATTGGGTAAACTTTATTTTGAGCATATTTGTGAAATGGATGAATGAGAATGCTTAAAGTATGTTTAATTTAAGATTGATTGGATCAATTTGTTGAAATTGTTTGGAACAAATTTCCCCAAATTTCTTATGATGGCCAAAATTAAAGAACCCTAAATTTCTTGGTAATTTTGTTTGTTTGATCATTGGATGACTTGAAACAAGTGGGTAATGTTGATTGAAATTTGATTGGATTGAATTTTGATTTGGAACAATTTTCCCAAATTAAAGTAGGCTTGGCCGAATTCAATTGGATATGAAATTCATTGTGTTTTTTGTATTTTGATTCATTAGATGAGTTTAATTGATTTGGGAAATGATGATTGTGGATTCAATTGGATTGAAACCGAATCGGATTGAAAAACCCCTAATTACCGAGAACAAAAGCATGTAAATTGGGTTTGATTTTAATAAATTGTGTTGGACACTATTTAATGTTAAAGTGCATGATTAATTAGGCTAATTGATATTTTAGAAATATTAATTGGGTGGTCAATTGTGCATTACACTTAGGTTAATTAATTATGGAATTTGGAATTTTATAAGTTAATTAATTTGGGCTTATTTTGGAAATTGGGCCTTATAGGTTGTAATTGGGCTTTTGGGCTTGGTTGTACCAAGTTAGGTTTAGGCCAATTTGGTTGGATCCAATTGGGCCCAAAACCGCATCCATAAAGTCCAATTATGACTTAATGGACCTTAATTAATTGGGCCTAATGGGCCAAAATTAATTTAAAGGCTTATGGGGTAACTCCCGGATTGGATTTTGGTTATCGGTTTGACCCGAGTTGACCAAAAGTCCACGCCTTAAGAAATTAATTAAAAGCCCATTGGACTTTAATTAAATAAACATTAGATGTTAATTGGGCTTTGAGACCCATTGCGATTAAATTTGGAATTTAAGTCGTAAAGGTTCATTAAATAAAGTGTAATATTCAATTTGGAATTGAATAGTGAATTAGTATTAAATACATGTTAAATTGGATTTAATGTTGTAGTTTAATTTAATTCAAGAATTCGTACTTTCAGTACTTATTCGCAAAACGAGTTTGACTCGAGCAAAAATCAAATCGTTGTTTGAACATTGGATGATCACTAATTATCAGATTAATTAATTGGATTAGATTGATTGATAACATGCTTGTATGAATACATGGCTGTGATGCATGAATAATGTATATCGGATGGATATTAGTCGGGTGGGGCAATTTTAGAAATTGTTGTAATAAATTTGATTTATTAAATTGGACCTGCGTGTCCAGCCTTATCACCTCTATACTCCTTGTATTCTCTTCTCACCTATTCCCCTCAATGTAAATGAGGTTTCTTTAGAAGTGTAGTGTAACGGGTAGAAGTAAATACATGTGCTAGCTTTGGAGAGAGAAAATGAGAGATTTGATCTAGGATCAATGTAAAGTATCCATCCGTATATCATTATTATTTTTTTATTTTCATACTCGCTTTATTATGTGTTTAGAATGCATGTTTAAGGGTGTATGATGATGAGACCTTAACAAAGATAATTAAATTGGTAGCCAATTTGCACGCGAAAAACCCTCATCAAATATCATGCGTTTTTCCTTCCATTGAGTGATTCTTACTCAAGATACGAGATTGGCATGGGTTGTTGGCCAAAGTCAAGCCCTTGTCCGTCGAAGATGTGTTTGAATCACGAGGCTTTCTTCCATATGGTGTCATGTCCAAGTTGTGGTTTGTTGGCCAAAGTCAAGACCACTTCTTGTCCATCGACATTGATTACGAAGCTTCCATGGTCAATGGGTCCAGCTTGACTGGGATCACTAGGTTTGTTGTGCCAAAGCCAAGGCCTAGTTGATTCAGAGGAAAAAGGTTAGGTAATACATTGGATGTATTGGCATATATAAGATATATGTTTAGGATTTGGATATCCGCCTACTGGATCTAGGAATTGGATGAGATCCAATTGATCTTTGAGATCTACCTAGTTAATTATCATACAATTTGTTGGCCAAAGTCAAGATTGTGTGATATTTAACGGGATCCTAGCCCACTAGGAAACACGGTTTCCCGAGTACTCGACAGAGGGTTAGAGGCTCGCCAAAAAATAGTGGGAGGCAAGAATTGAATTTGCAATACTCGTTCAATTACTCGCCATACGCACTCATTCAAATTATTTCGTCGTTAGATTAAATGTTAGTTGGACTAATATTTAAATTGTTGTTTTAATAATCAGTTGGACTGTATTATATTTGATTATATATAATTGGATTATATTAATCAATATATTTGAATTAATTAATTTCAGTTTACAGTTGATTTTATAGTTGGACTATAGTAATCAATGTAATTGAGGTTAATTAATTTAGATTATATTTGATTATATAGTTGGACTATTATAATCATTATAATAAATAGTACCACAAATCGTTGATTAAATAGTTGGACTATTAGAATCAAGATATAAAATGAAAGATTAGTGTTTAAGACATAATCCTGGGTGAAATGAAATGTATTTAACGACTTTAAATTTCAAATTGGGAATAAATTTCAGGATGGTCCTGGAAAATAATAAGTTATTTTATTTGATAAAATAACGTATTATGCCTAAGCCCAGAGTTAAGCAAATAGTAGAGCATAATCTTTGGAAGATCATGTAATGATAACTTAAGTGCTTAATCTATTATGTTTGTCATAATTATGTTCACAGCTAGTATTAAAATTAGATTTTAGATACTTAGTGTGGTACATAAAATATATATATTGATGTTCAGAATCTATTTTGAACAGGATACTGATTCAATTGAGATTTATCTGCGAATTGAAAACGGGACGAAAGTCGCTGTTTTAACCGTAGATATCTGAATTTAGGAACTACCTTCGGGTTAGTACTTAAATTTAGAAACTGTTATAATGTAGCTAGTTTGACTAGAAACATTATCTCTATATCGCGTATAACCCGCTGCGGGTGTACCTTTATATTCTATAACACTAAAGTGTTTCATTATATAAAGATGATATTGAGATAAACACATTAGATGTGAATAACAGGATTTATATTTTGAATATAAATAATATCTCAAATATATAACATGACAAATAAATAGCTCAAACTGATTGATGATCAGTTGAGAAACTTAATTGTGGCATAGTTGTCAGGGACACTGATAAACAAGAATCGTATATCCGCACTTTTGAAGAGCGGATACCAGGACTGATTTGATTCCATTCAAATAAAGTCTACGAATCTAGTCTATTTGGGCAAAGTGCCTAAAACACTATTTACTTGGTAAAAGTGTAAATGCCACCGATCTGTTAGCCCTACTTCATAGTGAAGTAAGTGGGCCCATGTCTAGCTAGGCTAGATATGGATATGAATATTTCGTGACCTTTACGGATGTTGGCATCGCGTATGGTTATGTGTTTCTTTTGAATAACACAAATCGGAAACTTTCACAGTTTCGACACGAAATAGACAAACAGATCGGCTAAAGTATTAAACCGTCACGGTAAGACCGTAATGAATAATACTTAAACAATAAGTTTCTAGTATATTTGAAACAGTATAATATTCTTTCAAATAAGGACTCCTCCCGGAACACGTCAGTTTGATGGTGTGTCCGAACAGATTAACCGAATTTTGTTAGACATGATAAGGTTAATCACGAGTCGCTCTGAGCTACCATTTCCTTCAATGGATAAGCTTTAAACAGTGCAAGAACTTATTTTGAATAAGGTTCCATAACAATCTGTTTGACATATATCATATTAGATATGAACGGGAAAGAAACCGGGTTTCTCATCCCTAATATTTGGGGATGCTAGGCATATGTTTGGATGATACCAAACTAAAACCCAAATAGGATAAGTGCCAAATGTAGGTCATCCTAGGGATACCATAAGTATTGTACTTATACACCTCACGTGAGAACAATTAGATTGTTGTTCACCATGCGGTTTTCCTGAGAGGAATACCGATATGCAGTGGTAAGTGGGAGGATAGTATAACTCGATGAAAATCGGAGTAATACTATTCAAGGCACCGAATCTTAATGGAACATGAATAGTTCATCAAGGATGAAACTATTACCATTAATCTTCGAATACACAAGAACCACGTAGGTAGGATAAAGAGTCAGAAAACAACCTGGGGTATGGGTTTCTGATCGCACCTCATAAAGATGTTTATCTTATTGAGGAATACTAACTGACTACGTATGAGGAAGTGATACAAGGTATCAACTCCCTAATTATGGCAAAGTGTCATGTAATCCGAAATGGATTCCATGTATATCAACCAGTTTGGATACTAGTTGATGTACCACAAGGCATTGTGCCTATTGGTACTATATGTCTTCTAGGAAGACATACATGGATGGCAACATACCAACGTATAAAGCAAGGCTTTAACGGAAAGGTATCGTTATCAACATTGTGTTGATTACGATTCAACCTTTTACTGTTGCCACGGTAAATCCATTTGGATAATGCTTGTTATTCGATCCATGATTGGATTGAAGCAAGCATTAGGTTCTTGGAATTATCGTTTTGATATAATCATAATGCTATATGATTTAATTCAAAACGAAAATGATTCTTGTGTAAATAAGAGGGTTAGTGGGAGCGCACTGACAGTGGCTGTCCTATAAAATAATGATAATACGTCATTTCTTGGAAATGATATTCCCATAAAATAAATATCGGCGAAAGCTTGGCTTTCGCAATACTCTCCTAGAAACCGTACATTGAAAAATGTACGAGACCTGGTGTATCATACGCTTTGAGCATATGGATTCACAAACAGGCCAATCCGAGTGATAGTCACTGGATTGATGTTAAGAACATTCGTTAGTATCTTAGAGAACTAAGGATGCTGTCTTAGTCTATGGAGAAGGAGAACTTGAAGTGACTGTGGTCACTGTAGCAAGTTTCCTATAACCGATAAAGACGACTAAAAGTCGCAAACGGTACTATATAGATTGAATAACGGAACAGTGAGCTGGAAATCTTCCGAGCAAGATTCTGTGCCGAATAAACAACAAATACGGATTATTGCTGCAGCTGAGGCAGCAATAGAAGCTATTTGGGTCGATAATAAATCTAATTAGATTAGATATAGTTCTGTTAGTGGCTGAGCTAGGCGTCAGCACAGACTAAGGAATTAAAGGTCTCATCGACGATCCAGATATATACTTCTATATTCATCTGATTCGTTCGGATCATACATCGTGGCGATGTGATGATCATGTAAATCGCATCGGATGATATCATGCAAATCCGCTGACGAAAACCTTTTCTCAACAGTTTGAGCCAACCGTACATAGTTCGGGTGTTAGACACTCGAGTGACTGGCTATGTGCCAAGTGGGAGATTGTTGGATAATATGACCCATAGCGTCACTATTTGTACAGATCATGGTGTTGTTGTACAAATTAACTATGTGACAAAGGAGATTGCACTCTTATCATTTGTGATTAGATCACCTTAGATACATAAATGATGAGAGGTCCCTATGATTTGTTACTGGACGGAGAATGATATGAGACAGTATCAGTCCACGTAGGATAAATCATTAAATATCCCTAGTCGTAGTATTATCGAGACAGGACATCGATAATGCGGAATAGGCTAGTATTGCACTTGTGCGCGTTGTGAGGGCACAACGGCATAGTTCTCATATATTTAAGTATTGGATACTTATGCAAGTGCGATAGGAGGTTGTGTTTCACCGATGGTACGGGAAACAGCTTCGCTCTGGATAGACCCCTCGGAATCTCATTGGTATTATGACTATGTGTCTATGGGAGTTCGACATCAGGGTAGGTGTATTTGGTCTTAACCTGAGACTTGCACCGCTAATACTTACGATAATCGGTAGACTTTGGTCTTGGTGGTACAGGGCTTTAACCGTTCTGCGTACACCACTTCTGGGTTTATCAGAGAGTCGTAGTGTATTGGGTGTGATGTCAAGACGGAAGTATCACTTCAGTCATAGTGGAGATGATGTCACGCAGGATACGGTACTAGTGCTCTTGAGTGATGCGCATCCAATCATGATATATGACCAGGTCATGAATATCTGATTATAGAGACTAGTTACCAGACATCCGACATGTGCTTCGGACGGGGCAGACACTTATCCAGCCCCAGCCCTAGTACGTGACTATCTGATACTGGGCCGATATACACAATACTACGGTATACTACGCTTGATACAGATCTATATATTCCTGTAAGAATATTTCTGGAGAATTGGGTAGGCATGGCGCTTTGCTAGAAGCCAACCTTGTCTTGTAAATCGGTATAAACGTAGTACGAGGTACTTACGTGTTCAGATAGTCCGACGACCGTATTTACTGCCAACATATCCGGAGATCTCATGGGTCGGTTCCTGAAGATTCACCGATGACGTATGACTCGCACTTTAATTAATCTGGGATTAATTGGAAGAGAGAGAAAATTAATCTGGGATTAATTCGATGAGAGAGAAAATTAATCTGGGATTAATTACGGATATTTTATTTCGGATAAAATATCGTTAAGAGAGAGAACGATTATTTGGAATTAATCGATAAATTAATATATTCGATATATTAATCGAAATTAGATTTTGACGTGGAACTGAAATTGGATTTTAATTCGGGCAAACGAATTAATTTAGAATTAATTCGTTAGCGACGTGAATAGTGAATTCGCTAGGCACAATCATTTAATCACGACGCGACAGAAAATTCGTTAATTTGGAATTAGCGAACCCGAGCCCGAGAGTGATTGCGAGCGCATTCGTATTTCGAATTCGAGCGCGGCACGCAAGTCGCATCAAGCGTCAAATCACTAGTCGCGTCAATTGTCAAATCACTTGTCACTTTGAGTGATGTGATATGACATGTTGTCACTTTATTAAAGTGACTTGATGTGAATAGTGAAAGGTGATTATTTGAAAGTTGATAGGACTTGTACCTTTTTGACTTTTGAATTAATTGTTGTGTATATATATATTTTATTCATTTTACTTGGTAAATGGAATAAAGAATATATGTATATACAAAAGCCATTCTCTCTCTCTTGGACCATGTGTAGTACACGGTTTTTTTTTGGCCATTTTGTGTCATTCACGTGACCTCTCTCATTGCTTTTGGTCTTCACGGTTTTAGGCAAAATGGAGCCAAAAACCTTCTCTCTTCTCACGGTCATGGTGACCGATTTTCATCTCCATTTTTATGGTTTTCACACACAAAATGGAGAAGCTTTTGATCTTGTAACAAGATCTAAGTGCTAGCACACTCATGGAGGAATACAAAGGTGATAGGGAAGTGAGTTTGTGAGCATGGAATCTCAAATCTTGGAGCTTCAATGGAGACCACCATGGGCGATTTTTGAAGACATTTTCACAGCCCCACCGTGCAGTTCAGTAGCTCCAAAAATGGCCAAAACCGAGCTTGATGGAGGTAGAAAAGACTTGTGTTCTTTGCATCTCAAACCAATCATTGTGAGTATATGTTTCCGCCATTATTCCTTGATGTATTCATGCGATTTCTTGCTTGTTTTGGATGATTCTTGGGACCTAATTAGGAACTCAACACAGTTTAGAAACAATTCTAACATTCTTTTGAGATTGCGAATAGAATAGTCAACTGGATAATCCCCATAGAGATTTGACGTTTACATCTATTCTCTGGGATTTATCCGGATACCTGTGACGGATGAATTATACATTTGCCATGACCTCAACCTGTATGATTCAACGAGTTTATCTGTGATCGTCATAATTTACGGGTGGATAAATTATGGACACAAATTTAGATTTCGTGTCAGATATACCTATATCTAGAGAGTCAATAATGAAATATACTCGTAGAGCACTAGAGCAACATTTAAAAATAAATATATTATTTATAAAGTCGTTTAAAGGTTAAACATAAGATACATGCTAAAGGGACCCGATAGTCATTTGTTTAATTATTGTGTATTTACATTTAATACTTGATTAATTTAAATACACATTAATTAATAGTCAAATTGAGATATTTGACTAATATACTAAATGAATATATGTATTTGATATTTAATGTAAATATAATACATATATTTAATATATTTGTATTTATTAATTAATTAATTATTTAATTGTTAAATGATTAAATTAATTAAAATATAAATATCTTAACATTTGGATATTTGAATTAAATGGCTAAGTTGCCTTTGTTGACTTAATATAAATGTCATTAAAGTGTTTATTAGATATTTATATCAAGTTGATTAAATGAACTTCAAATGAAATTGAAATTAATATATCTTGTTATTTCCTTAGTAGTTTCAGCCAAGGCCTTTTGTGTAACAAGTATATATTGTTTTCATTTCATTTTTTTTCTACCTAAAACACTTTCTAACCTAACCTAAACTCCTTAAAGAAGAAAAGAAAGGTAGAGAGAAAAGAAAAGAAAATCAAGGAAAAGCTTGGAAATATTCAGTATTTCCAACCTTCCATTAGAGAGTAATTTGTTCCTATTATTGTGGGCAACATCTTGTGATGTTCTTGAGTTTTTCTATTCTTTATTCCTTGTGTTTTTTATGGATAAATGTTTGGTGAAAGTGTTGATCACGTATAATGGAGGAAGTTTGTGACTAGTGTAGTTATAAGTATTCTTTTATGGTTTTGGAAACTTTGTTGCTAATCTAGAGTTGTTGAACCACTCTTAAATGACCTAGATTTTATCTTGAGTTGTTTCATTGTGTTGAGACTTTAGTTGGATGAAAGAAACATGATTGAAGTAATTGATTTAACCAATTTGGTCTAATTTGTTCAATTTGAAGAATTTGAAAAATTAGGGTTTAAGACCTCTTCCAAATTTTGGGGCTTTTCATTTATGTTGTGTATAAGAATGGTTATATGATTCATATAAATTTTTATGTTGATTGGATTACATCTTGATGTGTTTTGAAGCATGAAATCACAAAATGCACAAACCCCCCCCCCAATTTTTAGTGAGGCTCTCGACCAAACTAGGATTTTTGGGATTTTATGTTTCCCTTGGTGTTTTGATGTTTTGAACATGCTAAGTTCATCTTAGAAATGATTTAGAATCATTCAAAATTGATTTGAACAATTTCGGACTAAAATGATCAAAATACCAAGTGTAAGGGCAATTCGGTAAATTTACTTAAATTTGATTTATTGAATTTTATTTCATAATTTGATTATTGGGTAATTAAATAAATATGTTTATTGAATTAATCTGAGAAAAACTTTTGAAATCGGAAAATTTGATTTTCCACTGTTTCCGTTGCGCTACCGGATTTAGCCCCTAAAAACCCCTACAACATAGTCATACTACCAATAGAATTCTGAGGGGGTCTATCCAGAGCGAAGCTGTTTCCCGTACCATCGGTAAAACACAACCTCCTATTACACTTGCATGAGTATCATATACCCAAATATATGAGAACTATTTTGTTGTGCCCTCACAACGCGCACAAGTGTAATACTAGTCTTTTACGCATTTATCGATGTCCAATCTCGATAATGCTCTGACTAGGGATATTCAATGATTTATACTTCGTGGACTGATACTGTCTCATATCATTCTCAATCCAGGAGCAAATCATAGGGACCTCATATCATTTATACATCTTGATGATCTAATCACAAATGATAAAAGTGCAATCTCCTTTGTCACATAGTTAATTTGTACAACAACACCTTGATCAGTACAAATAGTGACGCTATGGGTCATAATTGTCCAACAATCTCCCACTTGGCCTATAGCCAGTCATTCGAGTGTCTAACACCCGGACTATGTACGGTTGGCTCAAACTGCTGAGAAAATGCTTTCGTCAGCGGATTTGCATGATCATCGTCTGATGCGATTTATACGATCATCACATCGCCAGGATGTATGATCCGAATGAATCAGATGAATAGTCGAAGTATTTATCTGGATCGTTGATGAGACCAATAATTCTTTAGCCTGTGCTTTAGCCTAGCTCAGTTGCTAACAGAACTATATCAAATCTAATTAGATTTGTTATCGACCCAAATGGCTTCTATTGCCGCCTCAGCTGCAGAAATAACCCGCATTTGTTGTTTATACGATAACAGTATCTTGCTTGGAAGATTTCCAGCTCACTGTTCCGTTATTCAAACTTTGTAGTACCGTTTGCGACTTATAGTCGTTTTATCGGTTTAGGAAACTTGCAGTAGTGATCCCAGTCACTTCAAGTTCTCCTTCTCCATAGTTTAAGACAGCATCCTTAGTTCTCTAAGGTACTAAGTATGTTCTTAACATCAATCCAATGACCATCAATTAGATTGGCCTGTTTGTGAATCCATATGCTCAAAACATATGAGACACCAGGTCGCATACATTTTACAATGTACGATTTTTCGGAGAGTTTTTCATGAAAGCGAAGCTTTCACCGATTTTTTATTTTATGTGAATATCATTTCCAAGAAATGACATATTATCATTATTTTATAGGACAGCCACTATCAGTGCACTCCCACTAACCTCCTTATATACACAAGAATCATTTTCGTTTTGAATTAAATCATATACCATTATGATTACATCATGACGGTAATTCTAAGAACCTAATGCTTGCTTCAATCCAAACATGGATCGAATAATCCGCAAACCTTGTTTGCTAGTTTTGGTATGACAAAACCGACAGGATGTTGTAAACATCCTCCAAAAGGTTTCCTTTTCAGGAAAGCAATTTTCCCGTTAAGCTGACATATTTCATAAATGAAACATGCAGCATTAGCAAGCATTATCCAAATGGATTTACCGTGGCATCAGGTAAAATGTTGAATCGTAATCAACACAATGTTGATAATGATACATTTCCGCTACAAGCCTAGCTTAGTACGTTGGTATGTTGCCTTCCATGTATGTCTTCCTTGAAGACTTATACAGTACCAATAGGCACAATGCCTTGCGGTACATCAACTAGTGTCCAAACTTGGTTGATATACATGGAATCCATTTCGGATTCATGGCACTTTGCCATGATAGGGAGTCGATACCTTTTATCACTTCCTCATACGTAGTCAGTTGGTATGCCTCAATAAGATTGACATCTTTATAAGTAGAGATCAGAAACCCATACCCCAGGTTGTTTTCTGACTCTCTCCGACCTACACGGTTCTTGTGTATTCGAAGATTAATGGTATAGTTTCATCTTTGATGAACAATTTATGATCCATTAGGAATCGATGCCTGGAATAATATTACTCCGATTTTCATCGAGTTTTACTATCTTCCCACTTACCACTGCATATCGGTATTCCTCTTAGGAAAACCGCACGGTGAGCAACAATCTAATTATTCTCTGGTGAGATGTATAAGTACTATACTTTGGTATCCCTAGGATAACCTACAATTGGCACTTATCCTATTTGGGTTTTAGTTTGGTATTATCTACACATATGCCCAGCATTCCCAAATGTTCAGGAATGAGAAACCCGGTTTCCTTCCCGTTCATATCTAATATGAAGTCTGTCAAACAGATATTTATGGAACCTTATTCAAAATAAGTTCTTGCACTGTTTATGCTTATCCATTGAAGGAAATGGTAGCTCAGAGCGACTCAGGATTAACCTAATTATGTCCAACAAAATTCGGTTACTCTGTTCGGACACACCGTCAAATTGACGTGTTCCGGGAGTAGTCCTCATTGAAAGAATACTATAATCTTTCAAGTATATTAGAAACTTATTGCTTAAGTATTTTCCATTACGGTCTTACCGTGATGGTTTAATACTTTAGCCGATCTGTTTGTTTATTTCGCGTCGAAACTATAAAGTTTCCAATTTGTGTTCTTCAAAAGAAACACATAACCATAACGAGATGCCACATCCATAAAGGTCACGAAATATTCATATCCACCTCTAGCCTAGCTAGATATGGGCCCACTTGATTCACTATGAACTAGGGCTAACAGATCGTTGGCTTTTACACTTTTACCAAGTAAAGGTGTCTTAGGCACTTTGCCCAATAAACTAGAATTGTAGACTTTATTTGAATGGAATCAAAACAGTCCTAGTATCCATTCTTCAAAAGTGTGGATATACGATTCTTGTTTAATTGTGTCCCAGACAATAATGCCACATCAGTTTCTTCTGATCAAATCAGTTTGAGCTGTTGTTTATCATGTTATATGTTTGAGATTTATTTATATTCAAAACATAAATGTTGTTATTCACATCTAATGTGTTTATCTCAATATCATCTTTATATAATAAAACACTTTAGTGTTCTAGAATATAAAGGTTCACCCGCTGCGGGTTAAACACAGATATAGAGATAATGTTTCTAGTCAACCTAGTTACATTATAACAGTTTCCTAATTTGGGTACACAACCGAGGGTAGTTCCTAAACTTAGGTACCTGCGGTTAAAACAGCGACTTTCGTCCCGTTTCCGATTCGCAGATAAGTATCAATCTGAAGTCAGTATCCTGCTCACAGCAAATTCTGCACATCAGTATATATTTATGTACCACACTAAGTATTTAAAATCCAATTTTTAATACTAGTTGTGAACATATTTATGACAAACATATTTAAAGTTTAAAGCCGGAGCCTTGCACCGTTTTTAATTCCTTCATGTCTGCTTTTTCCAAACGGCAGTCACGCTTCCGCGATCCCGTTTGCCACATTTAGGTAGACATTTTGGGATATGTCATTTATCTTCCTAGAATATTATAATGATTTTACCTTTGCCCATTTTCACATTCCAGTAGCCTTTGGCCAAGCCTCGGGTTTCTAGAATATCGAAGTAAGGTGCGCCTTGCGCTACTTGCCTAATTCCAAACTTTGACTTTGTCTCCTTGAGAATAGTCATTAACTCTCCAAGAGTTATTATTGCAATTTTAGTTCTTCTAAAACCTAAGTATAGATTTATGAAGATCCTTCAATTTCAGTATCATACTTTAAGGATCTAATCCTTAGTTCTGATTCAGAAATTATGGAGTCTACTGCGACAAGCTTAATGGATTAAGCACTAGAGTTATCATTACATAAATCTTCCAAAGATTATGCTCTACTATTTGCTTAACTCTGGGCTTAGGCATAATATGTTATTTTATCAAATAAAGTAACTTATTTTTCCAGGACCATTCTGAAATTTATTCCCAATTTTGAAAATTAAACCATTTAAATACATTTTCCCTAGGATTATGTTTTAAATTTAAATCTTTCAATTATATCTTGATTTTAATAGTCCAACTATTTAATCAACGATTTAGGTACTATTTATTATAATGATTACTATAGTCCAACTATTTTAATCAACTATAATTAATTAAATCAAATATATTGATTACTGTAATCCAATTATATAATCAACTATAAATGAAATAGTTTGAATACAATCCAATTGTTAATTAAAACAATCATTTAAATATTAGTACAACTAACATTTAATTTATTTGACGAATGATATTTGTTTGAGCGCGTATGGCAAGTAATTAAACGAATATTGCAAATTCAATTCTTGCCTCCCACTAATTTTTGGCGAGCCTCTAACCCTCTGTCGAGTACTCGGGAAACCGTGTTTCATAGTGGGCTAGGATCCCGTTAAATATCACACAATCTTGACTTTGGCCAACAAATTGTATGATAATTAACTAGGTAGATCTCTAAGATCAATTGGATCCAATCCAATTCCTAGATCCAGTAGGGGGACGTCCAAGTCCGAAACATATATCTTATATATGCCAATATATCCAATATATTACCTAACCTTTTTCCTCTGAATCAACTAAGCCTTGGTGTAGGCATTGTATTTTTACACATTAGCCCAATGATGAGTCTCGTATGGAGGCAACTACTTCTTTAGTCATGAAAGTCGCGGGAAACGGACGTTGGAAGGGTAAAGTTAGAAAATAGAATTTTTGATGGATTTAATCTCGTTGTTTTCGCTTCGGTTGCTCGTTATACCTCCGTTTCTAAGCTCACCTTAGGCCGAAAACTCCCATAGACCACATACCTAACCCAAACCAAGCCCAAATACCCAAGTCAACCCAAGTCAAACCAAGTCAAACCAAATCCATGCCCAAAGGATGTGATTCACGCCCAAAGCCCCTTTATTTAGGTATATGCATATTTATCACATGTTTAAATCTTGTAAATCCTTACCTAAATAAAAGAAATCAAATCAAATCCCTACCAAATCAAATCCAATCCCAAATCCTAATTAGGAGATGCATTCCTTATTAGAAATCAATTAGGAGATTCCTTCCTAATCTAATTAGGAAAGTCTTCTCTCTTTGCCTATAAAAAGAGGCCTTCACCCCCCATTCAATACCTAGCTCATACACCTCTCTCACACGCATAAAGCACTCTCTTAAGCCTCCATTTCACGCCTAAGCATCCCCTGAAGCCTCCATTGCCGCACCTTCAAGATCCAATAGCCTCCATTGCCGCATCTTCCCTCCATCATCAACACCCTTCACGCCCAAGCCCTAAACTTAACCCTCCATTGCGGAGTTCCAGCCCCCATTCACATCCCTAAAACACCCTCAAATAAACCTTATTCACAGCCCTAAATTCGCACTAAACACCCTCCAAACACAGCCCCGTTCGCAGCCCCAAAACAGTCCCGAAACACCCCTCACTGCACCTTGAACTTCACAGTTTCGTCCCCTGTTCTGGTCAGCTTTTGTTGCGTCTTTACCCATAAAACAGTCCTAAAATCACCTAAACCACATCCCCAAAACCTCCATAAAGTTTCCTAAAAAATCCTCACAAACGCACCTCCCTAAGCCTTCAAAATCACCCAAAACAGTCCGCTAAACCATCAAGACAGTGACCTGAAACGTAGCAGCGAAACAGCAACGAAACGGACTTGAAACAGAAGCCCGAACAGCAAAACAGCGAGGAGGAAAGACGTTGAATTGGTGAACTAAAGAGTATCAGATCATTCACCCTTCCAACGGACGTGTAACGCCCTTTCTTAGACGACAAAAGAGGTTAGACCTGAGGGCACCTTTTACTTATCTTCTTTATTGTTGTTTTATTTATTTTGATATATAATTGCATGAGAGTCGTTTGAAGCATGATGTGATTGTTGGATGAGCGGGATATGTGTTCTCTTTTGTGGTATATCGAATGGAAACCCGGACGTAAATTCCATATCCGACTCCGAATGGACGGTAGTATGGTCTGCACTCGGGATACAAGCCACGTACCACTTAAGATACACGCATCTCGTCTCATCCTAATTTGTATTGAGCATGTTATAGTCTTTAGGTTATATGTTTATTATTTAAAGCATGGTTTAATTTAGTTTGTTATTTATTTGTTAAAGCATGTTTAGGTTGTTCATTATGCATGTTCTTAGTTTATGATGCGTTTGGGTAATGATTTATACATGTTGATTTAATGGTTCAATATGCTTGTTGTGTTACATTGCGTGAAATTATTTGGATGAAAGCATGTTAGATCTAAGTACCCTTGATCGTGAATGATGAATAGATTCGGTTAGTTTATTGCACAAATTATATCATCACAAGTGACATAGGTAAGGGACCATTCCGAACCCAACGGTTTGAGGTCTTCCCTTGCGAGGAGTGAGTGCGGCCTTAAATCTTTGTCCCGGTTCACACCGGGTGGTGACTCCATGTTATTTCGTACTCCCAACTAGGCCGCGAGCCTAGAACAGCGTCGCTCAGGTTCTGTTGTCTACAGTCTGGCGACTCCACTGGGGATTTAGAGAATCGGCCTCGAAATCATGTCTTGTGATGTGTATAATTTGTGCATTAGTTGACCATTTCTATAGTGGGTTGAGGGGGTTAATCAAAGGCTTTGTTGAAGTTAGGTGATGATTGGGTGTCTTCCTTCACTCACTACCCTTCGGGGAAAAGCTGCGAAGGCACCTAAATAAATCATTACTTGTAGCTCGTTGTGATATACTTGTTTGGAGGACTCGTTGTTTATTCCTGACACCAAGCGATAAGAGCCTAAAGGGCTTGGGTACTTAAGAGAGCCTCGCTCCACCTTCCCTCTGGGGAATCTACAACGGGAAATCCATTCGACAGTTAGTCACACATGTTGTAACTCGTTGGCACGTACCGTAAGGTATAAAAAAGGTGCACTCACTTGGACGCTTGAACCCTTTAGTGGGGAGTCCTAGTTGTGGGTAATCCTTCGTCAAACGAGAGCCTTTGTCCGCGCCCCGTGAACCCACTTGTGGAATTTAGCCATGAAGAACCGGTAGTTATTTATTTTATGTTTGTGTGTTGGACCGCCGTCATTTGGATCCAGTTAGACCTTTTGTCAAAAGATGTGAACTTGTTGGTCCATTTAAACTGGGGCAAGTTTATGTCCTTTGACAGGTGGGCCAAAAGCTTCTAAAATGTCGGTGGGCCACTTTGTGAATGGGCCTCTTATCATTTGAAGTCATTTAGCCATATCATTGTAAAGTGAAAACCTGTTGGGCCTTTTCAACTGGGACAAGTTTGCACCGCGCAATGGTGTGATTAAATACTTTAAAATGATAATGGGCCAAGTAGTTTAAAGTTTCTTTTCATAATTATATATATTCCATGCATCGCATACATCTAATGCATCTCATGCATACATGCATCATGTTGACCCTTGTGTCTTAAAAGCCATCATGGATACCCGTTGGGTTAGAAAAAAAAAAGAGAAGTCAGAGCATTCCTTGGGAAAATCCAGTATATCAGTCGGTTCATTTCCAAGCTGACGTCAGTATGTGAGCCTATCTTCAAGCTGTTGAGGAAAGACCAGCCAGTAAAGTGGAATGAGCAGTGTTAGGAGGCATTTGACAGAATAAGGGAATATTTTGTGAACCTCTCGTTCTGAGACCTCCGAGATAGGGTAGACCTTTGGTGCTTTATTTGGCTATTGGGCCCGAAGTGATGGGGGTGATGATGGTACAAGCCGATGAGACAGAAGTAGAGCACGCCATCTACTACCTCAATAAAAAGCTGCTTCCGTACGAAGCCCGCTATCAGGAAGTAGAGAGAAGATTTGTCTAGCAGTAGTATGGGTGTCCAGGAAATTACGTCACTATTTCCAGTCTTACAAGATCCAAGTAGTCACAAAGGAGAATCCTTTGAAGTATCTACATCCGGTGCCTTCACTAGTTGGAAGGCTGGGCAGATGGTTAGTACTGTTGACTGAATTTGACATCGAGTACCTCACTTCAAAGGTAATCAAAGGGCGAGCCGTGGCAGAATTCCTAGCCTTACAACCTGTTGAAGGGGATCAGTACAAGTTTGAATTCCCTGACGAAGAAATCCAAGCTATAGTAGTCCAAGGATGTGAGATGTATTTTGACGGAGCAGTGAACTGCAAAGGAGCCGGAATCGGTATTGTAATAGTAACCCCTGGGGGAGAGACTTTGCCTATGGCCAAGAGGTTGACGTTCAGGGTAACTAACAATATGGCTGAGTATGAAGCATGTGCATTCGGCTTGACTGCATTAATAGCCTTGAGAGCTACGAACGTGGATGTTTACGGAGATTCAATATTGGTGATCCGACAGATGCAAGGAGAATGGGAGTTAAAAGAAGAACGGTTGAAGCCGTACTTATTCCACCTCAGAAACCTAGCACATGCTATCCCTAACTGCAAATTTCAGCACTTGCCTCGGGAAGAAAATCAGATGGCAGATGCATTGGCAACGCTAGCCGCAACCTGGGAGAATCCAGAGAAATTGGTGATGAGACCACTTGTGTTGACAACGGCCAACAAACCGGTTTATGAGATATAGAAGATCTTGGGAGTAGAGGTCGATGACAAAAACCGTGGTAATGGATGAAGTGCATGCTGGCGTCTGTGGACCGCATATGAACGGATTGAACTTGTCCCGCAAGATTGTGAGACAAAGCTTTTACTGGTCAACCATGGAAGCCGACTGCGCGAAGCTGGTAAGGCATTTTCATGATTGTCAAGCGCACCGGAATTTGAATCATTTGCCATACAGAATTGCACGGGTTGTCAGAACCGTGGCCTTTCTCAGCATGGGGAATTGATATGATCGGAGAGATTCGGCCGAATGCGTCAAACGTACATCGCTTTATAGTGGTAGCAGTGGACTACTTCTCGAAATGGGTAGAAGCCGAGTCATTCCGTAATGTCACGGCAAAACAAATGGCTAAGTTCATAGCCCTGAATCTCATATACCGGTATGGTATGCCGCATCACGTGGTTACGGACAATGGAGTCCAGTTTCAGGAGAGACCAAGGCGATGTTACAGAGGTATGGGATAGGTCATCATAAGTCTTCACCATACAGACCGCAGGCTAATGGAGCAGTTGAGGCAGCCAACAAGACAATAAAGACAATTCTGGCGAAGATGACGGAGAATTACAAAGACTGGGCTGATAAGCTGTCGTATGCCTTGTGGGGATACAAAACTTCTGTAAGGACAGCAACTAGAGCTACGCCTTACTCTTTGGTCTATGGAATGGAAGCGGTACTACCGGTGGAAGTTGAGATACAGTCCATGCGGGTGTTAGCAGAAGCAGAATTGCCTGAACGAGAATGGACCTCGCAGAGGTTTGAGCAGTAAGCATTGATGGATGAGAAGAGGATGAAGTCCTTGCATCATATGCAGATATATCAGAAGAGGTTGGCCAGAGCATTTAATAAGAAGGTGCGTCCTACCAAGATCAAGAAAGGTGATCTGGTACTTAAGCAGTCGAAGCCGTCGACGACAGACCCAAGAGGGAAGTTCAGACCAAATTGGGAAGGACCATACATTGTTAAGAAGGTAATGGGAAATGGAGCAGTGAGACTGTCGGACTTGGAAGGGAATGAGTTCACCGAGCCGATCAATGTTGACAGATTGAAGTTGTATTTTGCCTGAGGGACGGAAGACTGAATAGTCATCCGCAGAAGACCTAACCCAACGGGATAAAGAGAACTCATGCATGCATGCACACATATAACCCATTATTGCATTCCTTTTTTTTTTGCGTGTTTTGTGTTTTTGTTTTATATTCACAGGTATCGAAGAATAAAAGAGAAAGCGGCAAAGACAAGCTAATCAGAAACAGCGAAAACACTGTATTGAATTTGAGAAGAAATCCTAGGGCTGAGGTCCACATCGGTGTTAAGATTCAGATGGTAATCTAAGGTTAAGGCCCATTTTGAGTTTGAATTTCGGGTATGGATCCCGGCGGCGAAGCCCACATGGTCAGCAGTGAAGAGGAAGAATTCCTTTGATTGAGTGAGTGAGTGAGTAAAAAAAAAAAAAACAAAGTGAGGGATAAGTCTTTGATGGTTAAACATATGTCCGGCGATGACATTATGTGCTGTAGGGAGAAGCCTTAGAAGCGAGAAGCGCGAGACGTGCTCTTATCCGGTATTCTGAATGGATTGATCTCGGCTGGACTCATGAAGCACTTGATAAAGGTATCTCAACAGTAGAAGCCTGAGCGGTTGATGAGATGACTAGTTGAAGAGATGGTGGATTGGTGAATGACCGTTTGCCTGGATGTCCAAACTGATTTGCCTTTGCTACGATACATGATATGGTTGGAAAATAAAGAAAGAAAAGTCTCTACAATGAAAAGAAAAGAAATAGACCGCCTATAACCGATAAGCGTGAAGCTACCCATGGGCGAGTATTAGGACCACCATGAGGAGAAATGCTACCTTAAAGGGTAGGTGAGTCAGAAAAAGAAAAAGAGAAAAGAAAAGAAAAAAAAGAAAAAAAAGAAGGAAAATAATGAAAAGAAAGAGACGATGCAATAAAAGAAGACCATATCATGTTAAGTATGCTACAGTAATCACAGAATGTGACCCAGACATCCAGGTTGGTTAGACCCACTGATCCGATTCTCCGAAGCGAAATCATCGAGTTGGCTGACTTAAGGAATAAGTTGCGAAGGAGCCTTAGCACACACACACACTAGGAGTCTGGTTCAGATCACCCATTCAGGGGATTGGGTTTGAGTATGTCGAATACTTTGAAGAGTCTTTGGCTTTGACGCAAAGCATCCATTGAGGACAAAAATATGTTTAGTTATCAAGATTATCTCAAAGAGAGGCACTACAGTGTGCAAAATATAGAATCGGCATCAGTAGTAGACCTGCCGGGTATAGCATTCTGTGGGCGAGGCCCACATTGGTTCAAATCAGTTTCAGCCAGGTACGACACTCCGGGCATGGAGGTATCAGATCAGCCAGGTACGGCACTCCGGGTATGGAGATATCAGATCAGTTCAGCCAGGTACGGCACTCCGAGTACAGAGATATCAGATCTGTTTTGCCAGGTATGGCACTCCGGGTATGGAGATATCAGTTCAGCCAGGTACGACACTCCGGGTATGGAGATATCAGTTCAGCCAGGTACGGCACTTCGAGTACAGAGATATCAGATCAGTTTTGCCAGGTATGGCACTCCGGGTATGGAGATATCAGATCAACCAGGTACGGCACTCCGGGTATGGAGATATCAGTTCAGCCAGGTATGACACTCTGGGTATGGAGATATCAGATCAGTTCAGCCAGGTATGGCACTCCAGACATGGAGATATCACAGCTGCGACACCCTAGGTATGGGGTTAGCATTCCGACATTTGTGGCTCTCTAGGTATAGAGACGTCACCGCGACACCCTAGGTACGGGGTTAGCACTCAGACATTTGTGGCACTCTAGGTACGGAGGCGTCACTGCGACACCCTAGGTACGGGGTTATCATTCAGACCACAGCGACGCCCTAGGTACGGGGTTAGCACCGCCAGGTACGGCATGTGGACTATTCAGACATTTGTGGCACTCTAGGTACGGAGGCGTCACTCTGCGACACCCTAGGTACGGTGTTAGCACTCAGACATTTGTGGCTCTCTAGGTACGGAGACGTCACCCCCGCGACACCCTAGGTACGGGGTTAGCACTCAGACATTAGTGGCACTCTAGGTACGGAGGTGTCACTCTGCGACACCCTAGGTACGGGGTTAGCACTAAGACATTTGTGGCTCTCTAGGTACGGAGACGTCACTGCTGCACACCCTAGGTACGGGGTTAGCATTCAGACCACAGCGACGCCCTAGGTACGGGGTTAGCACGCCAGGTACGGCATGTGGAGTACTCAGACATTTGTGGCTCTCTAGGTACGGAGACGTCACTGCGACACCCTAGGTACGGGGTTAGCATTCAGACCACAGCGACGCCCTAGGTACGGGGTTAGCACGCCAGGTACGGCATGTGGACTATTCAGACATTTGTGGCACTCTAGGTACGGAGGTGTCACTGCGACACCCTAGGTATGGGGTTAGCACTCAGACAACCAACATCATCACTGCGGCACTCTAGGTATGGAGAAGCTGTTGGACAAAATGACCCATAGCGTCACTATTTGCACAGATCATTGTGTTGTTGTAGCAAATTAACTATGTGACAAGGAAATTGCACTCTCATCATTTGTGATTAGATCACCATAGATATATAAATGAAGAGAGGTCCCTATGATTAGTACCTGGACTGAGAATGATATGAGACAGTATCAGTCCCCGAAGGTTTAATCATTAAATATCCCTAGCCGTAGTATTATCGAGACTGGACATCGATAATGCGGAATAGGCTAGTATTGCACTTGTGCGTGTTGTGAGGGCACAACGGCATAGTTCTCATATATATAAGTGTTGGATACTTATGCAAGTGCGATAGGAGGTCGTGTTTCACCGATGGTACGGGAAACAGCTTCGCTCTGGATAGACCCCTCGGAATCCCATTGGTATTATGACTATGTGTCTATGGGAGGCCGAAATCAAGGTAGGTGTGTATGGTCTTAACCTGAGACTTACATCGCTAATACTTACGATAATCGATAGACTTTGGTCTTGGTGGTAGGGGACTTTAAACGGGTTCTGTGTACACCATTTCTGGGTTTATCAGAGAGTCGTAGTGTATTGGGTGTGATGTCAAGACGGAAGTATCACTTCAGTCATATTGGAGTTGATGTCACGCAGGATACGGTACTAGTGCTCTTGAGTGTTGCGCAACCAATCGGGATATTGTGACCAGGTCATGTATATCCGATTATAGAGACTATGTTACCAGACATCCGACATGTGCTTCGGACGGGGCAGACACTTATCCAGCCCCAGCCCTAGCACGTGATTATCCGATACTGGGCTAATATACACAATACTACGGTATACTACGCTTGATACAGATCTATATATTCCTGTAAGAATATTTCTGGAGAATTGGGTAGGCATGGCGCTTTGCTAGAAGCCAACCTTGTCTTGTAAATCGATATAAACGTAGTACGAGGTACTTACGTGTTCGGACAGTCCGACGATCGTATTTACTGCCAACATATCCGGAGATCTCATTGGTCGCTTCCTGAAGATTCACCAATGACATATTACTTGCACTTTGATTAATCTGGGATTAATTAGAAGAGAGAGATAGAATTAATCTAGGATTAATTCGATGAGAGAGAAACTTAATCTGGGATTAATTGCGGAGATATTTTATCTGGGATAAAATATTAATAAAAGAGAGAGAACGATTAATTAGAATTAATCGATAAAATAATATATTCGATATATTATTAGAAATTGGATTTCGACGCGGAATTAAAATTAGATTTTAATTCGGGCGAACGAATTAATTTAGAATTAATTCGTTAGCGACGTGAATGTGATTTCGCTAGGCGTAATCATTTAATTACGACGCGACGAAAAATTCGTTAATTTGGAATTAGCGAACCCGAGCCCGAGAGTGATTGCGAGCGCATTCGCATTTCGAATTCGAGCGCGGCACGCGAGTCACATCAAGCGTCAAATCGTTTGTCACATCAATCGTCAAATCAATTGTCACTTTGAGTGATATGACATGACATGTTGTCACTTTGATAAAGTGAAGAGATGTGATGTGAATAGTGATGTGTAATGATTGAAAGCTTTTAAAAAACTTGAGATGGAATATAACATTATTTTATTCCTGCCTTTTTTGACTTTTGAATTAAAGTTGAGTATATATCTTAATTTTTTTACTTGGTAAAGATAATATAAAAGATATATACAAAAACTTTTTCTTCTCTCTCTCTACAACGTGTACAGTACACGGTTTGGGATTTTGGGAGCCAAAACGTTTTTCTCTCTCCCTCTCTTTTCTATCCTTCTTCTTCACGGCATGGTGCCGATTTCTTCTTCTCAATTTTTCTGGTTCACCGAATTTTTGAGAAGCAAAATGGAAGATGATAAGTGCTAGCACACCTTGAGTAATACATAGGTGATAGGGAAGTGTCTTCTTGAGCTTGGAAAGCTTGAAGCTTGGAGCTTCAATGGTGGTCTTCAATGGCCGAACATGGAGGAAGCCAAACCAGTCCAAACCGCACAGCCCACTGTCAAGGAAAGCCATTGCCGAGCTTGGAGGGAGCTTAAAATCGCACCTTGTTCTTCATTCATCAAAACCGAAATTCAATGTGAGTTTATTCCGCACCTCCTTTGATGTGTTCATATGCGTTTTTATGCATGATTTGTGATCCTTGGGACCTTGATTGAACTCTTACAATGGTATCTAGAGCTTTGATTGCATGAAAACCGAATTAGGGTTCTTGAGCAAATTTGGGGCTTTTTGATTTTGGCTTGATTCTGTCTAATTGATTGTTTGAGGATGATTATATATGATTGAATTTGAGTTGTATGTAATCAATTTGATAAAAAATTGATTGGATTGATTTTCCCCAATTTGCTTATTTTTGTCAAAACTTTAATTTGGGTAAACTCGATTTAGGCATGATTTGGTTGAATTGTTTGATGCATTATGCTTGAATGAGGTTGAATTGAAGTTGTGCATGATCAATTTCAAGAAAATTGGATTAGATCAATTTTCCCCAATTCTTTAGGTTGAAATGAAACTTGAAATTGGGTAAAATGTGTTTAAGCATGTTTAATTGAATTGGATGTTTAAGTATGCTTAGAACATGTTTAATTGAGATTGTGTGTGATCAATTTCATGAAATTGAATTGGATTCAATTTTCCCCAAATTGGATGCTTGGCCGAAAATTGGAAGAACCTAATGTCTTGGTAATTTTGTTTTGTTTGATCATTGGATGACTTAAAACAATTGGTGAATGTTGTTTTGAAGTTCAATTTGATTGAATTTTGATTTAGAACATTTTTTCCCTTTTAAAGTGGCTTGGCCGAAACTTAAGGAACATGAAATTTATTGTGATTTTTTGTTTTAATTCATTGGATGAATTGTGTTTATTTGGGATATTAAGATTGTTGACTCAATTGGATTGAAACCGAATCGAATTGAAAAACCCCTAATTGCCGAGACTTGATAGCATGTTAATTGGGTTTGATTTTAATTGAATTGTGTTGGACACTATTTGGTTGTTAAAGTGCATGATTAATTAGGCTAATTGATATTTTAGAAATGTTAATTGGGTAATTGATTGTGTATTACACTTAGGTTAATTAATTGTGAAATTTGGAATTTTATAAGTTAATTAATTTGGGCTTGATTTTGGATATTGGGCTTGTTAGGTTGTAATTGGGCTTTTGGGCTTTGTTGTAACAAAGTTGGGTTTAGGCAAAATTGGTTGGATCCAATTAGGCCCAAAACCGAATCCAAAAGGTCCAATTATGACTTAATGGACCTTAATTATTTAATTGGGCCTAATGGGCCAAAATTAATTTAAAGGCTTATGGGGTAACTCCCGGATTGGATTTTGGTTGTTCGGTTTGACCCGAGTTGACCAAAAGTCCACGCCTGTAGAAATTAATTAAAAGCCCATTGGACTTTAATTAAATAAAACATTAGATGTTAATCGGGCTTTGAGACCCGTTGCGATTAAATTTGGAATTTAAGTCGTAAAGGTTCGTTAATAAAAGTAATATATTTAATTTGGAATTAAATAATGAATTAGAATTAAATACGTATTAAATTGGATTTAATTATGTAATTTAATTTAATTCGTAGAAATTGTACTTTGAGTACGTGTTTGCAATACGAGTTTGACTCGAACAAAATCAAATCTTTGTTTGAACATTGGATGATCACTAATAATCAAGATTAATTAATTTGATTGATTGATTGATAACATGCTTGTATGAATACATGGTTATGATGTTTGAATAATGTATATCGGATGGATATTAGTCGGGTTGGGCGATTTTGGAAATTGTAATAAATTTGATTTATTAAATTGGACCTGCGTGTCCAGCCTTATCTCATATTTCTTTGTATTCTCTTCTCACCTATTCCCCTCCATGTAAAAGAGGTTTCTTTAGAAGTGTAGTGTAACGGGTAGAAATAATACAAGTGCTAGCGGGAGAGAGAAAGTGAGAGATTTGATCTAGGATCAATGTAAAATATCCATCCGCATATCATTATTATTTTATTTTCATATACGCTTTATTATGTATTTAGAATGCATGTTTAAGGGTGTATGATGATGAGACCTTAACAAAGATAATTAAATTGGTAGCCAATTTGCACGCGAAAAACCCTCATTAAATATCAAGTGTCATTTCCTTCCATTGAGTGATTCTTGCTCAAGATCGGAGATTGTCAGGGTTGTTTTTGACCAAAGTCAAGCCCTTGTCAGTCAAAGATGTGCTTTAATCACGAGGCTTTGTTATATATCGGTGTCGTGTCCAAGTTGTGGTTTGTTTTTGACCAAAGTCAAGACCACTTCTTGTCCATAGACATTTGATTACGAAGCTTCCTGTCAATGGGTCCTCGCTTGACTGGGATCACTAGGTTTGTTTTTGGCCAAAGCCAAGGCCTAGTTGATTCAGAGGAAACGGGTAGGGTAATATTCGATATATAGGCATATATAAGATATATGTTTCGGACTTGGATGTCCACCTACTGGATCTAGGAGTTGGATGGATCCAATTGATCTTCGACATCTACCTTGTTAATTATCATACAATTTTTTATTGACCAAAGTCAGGATTGTATGATACTTTAACGGGATCCTAGCCCACTAGGAAACACGGTTTCCCGAGTACTCCACAGAGGGTTAGAGGCTCGACGAAAAATAGTGGGAGGCAAGTATTGAATTTGCAACATTCGTTCAATTACTCGCCATATGCGCTCATTTAAATTATTTCGTCGTAATATTAAATGTTAGTTGACTAATATTTAAATTGTTGTTTTTATTAAACAGTTGGACTGTATTATACTTGATTATATATAATTGGATTATATTAATCAATATATTTGAATTAATTAATTTCAGTTTACAGTTGATTTTATAATTATTATAGTAATCAATGTAATTGAGGTTAATTAATTTGGATTATATTTGATTATATAGTTGGACTATTATAATCATTATAATATATAGTACCACTAATCGTTGATTAAATAGTTGAACTATTGTAATCAAGATAAGAATTGAATAGTTGGATATTTGAAATATAATCTGGGATTAAAATATTTTAAATGATTTAATTTTCAAATTGGGAATAAATAATAGGTTACTTTATTTGATAAAATAACTTATTATACGTTACGCCCAAAATTAAGCAAATAGTAGAGCATAAAATCTTTGGAAGATTTATGTGATGATGACTTTAATGCTTAATTAATATACTTATAATAATCTATCTTTAGATTTAAAGTATTAAAATTGCAATTAATAATTCTTGGAAATTAATTGACTATTCTAGTTGAGAAAAGTCAAAGTTTGCAATTGGGCATGTAGCACGAGGTGCACGTTCCTTTCAATATTCTAAAAACCCAAGGCTTGGCCTAAGGTTCCTAAAATATTGAAAAGGATAATTGACATATCCCAAATGGACTACCATTTGGATATGGAAGACACGAAGGAATTAAAGAAAGGGCGATGCTCTAACTTTAAATATATTTGTCTAAGTTATGATCACTACTAGTATTGAAATTAGATTTTAAATACTTAGTGTGGTACATAAAATATATATGATACCGAGATAAACACATTAGATGTGAATAACAGATTTATATTTTGAATATAAATAAAATCTCAAACATATAAAATGACAAATAAATAGCTCATATTGATTTGATCAATAGAGACTTATTTGTGGCATTGTTGTCTAGGACACAATTTAATTAGACTCGTATATCCACACTTTTGAAGAGTGGATACTAGGACTGATTTGACTATTCAAATAAGGTCTGCGAATCTAGTTTATTAGGTAAAGTACTTAAAATACTATTTACTTGGTAATAGTGTAAGTGCCACCGATCTGTTAGCCCTATTCATGGTGAAGTTAGTGGGCCCATATCTAGCTAGGCTAGATGTAACATGAATATTTCGTGACCTTAACGGATGTGGCATCACGTTATGGTTATGTGTTTCTTTTGAAGAACACAAATACGAAACTTTGAGTTTCGACACGAAGTATACAAACAGATCGGCTGTAGTAATATGCCGCTACGGTAAGACCGTATTGGTAAATACTTAAGCAGTAAGTTTCATACGTACATGAAAGAGTACGGTAGTCTTTCATATGAGGACTCCTCCCGAGACACGTCAATTGATGGTGTGTCAGAACTAAAAACCAAGTTTTGTTGGACATGATTAGGTTTTTCGCGAGTCGCTCTGAGCTACTGTTTCCTTCAACGGGATATGTATTAACAGTGCAAAACTTATTTAGAATAAGGTTCCATGTAAATCTGTTTGACAGATATCATATAGGATATGAACAGGAAAGAAACGAGGTTTCTCATTCCTGATAATTTGGGTATGCCAGGCATAAAGTTTGGATGATACCAAACTAAGAACCCAAATTGGATTAGTGCCAATATAGGTTATCCAAAGTGAAACCATAAGTATAGTACTTATAAATCCCACATGAGAACAATATGATTGTTGCTCACCATGCGGTTTTCCTGAGAGGAATACCGATATGCAGTGGTCAGTGGGAGGATAGTGATACTCGATGAAATTGGAGTAATACTATTCAAAGCACGAAGTCCTTAATGGAACACAAATAGTTCATCATGATGAATCTATACCATTAATCTTCAAATACACAAGAAACCGCGTAGATCAGAGAGAGTCAGAAGACAACCTGGGGTATGGGTTTCTGATCTCACCTCATAAAGATGTTAATCTTTTAAGGTACACCAACTGATTACGTATTAGGAAGTGATACAAGGTATCGACTCCCTATCATGGCAAAGTGCCATGAGTCCGAAATGGATTCCATGTATAACGACTATTTTGGATACTAGTTGTTGTACCACAAGGCATTTTCCCTATGGTACATTAAACATCTTCAAGGAAGAAATACATGGAAGGCAACATACCAACGTACAAAGCTGGGGTTTTGACGGAAAGGTATCGTTATCAACATTATGTTAATAACGGTTCAACCTTTTACCTGTTGCCATGATGAATCCATTTTGAAGATGCTTGTTGATAACTGTATATTTCATTTATGAAATGTGTCAGTTGCAGATCAAAATCGCTTTCCTGAAAAGGAAACCTTTTGGAGGATGCTTTCAACATCCTGACGATTTTGTATAACCGACAAACAAGGTTTGCGGATTATTCAATCCATGTTTGGATTGAAGCAAGCATAAGGTTCTTGGAACTGACGTTTTGAAATAATCATAATAGTTTATGATTTAACTCAAAACGAAATAATTCTTGTGTATATAAGGAGGTTAGTGGGAGTGCACTGACATGAATGTCATGTAAAATAATAATAATATGTCACTACTTGACAATGAAATTCCCATAAAACAATCGGTGAAAGCTTGGCTTTCATAAGAAATTCTCCGTAGAATTCTAGGGAGTAACAACCTTTATTCAAGGAATAGATCTACTGGGCTAGATTTGGAGTTGGTACACTCTCTGAGAAATTGTACATTTAAAATGTACTTATATTGGTGTCTCTACGCTTTGAGCATATGAAGTCACAATCGGGTCAATCCAAGTGATAGTCACTGGATTGAAGATTAAGAACATCTGTTAGTATCTGAGAGAACTAAAGATGTTGTCTTAAACTATGGAGAAAGAGAACTTGAAGTGACTGAGATCACTACTGCAAGTTTCCAAACAATTAAATACTACGGTACTATAAAGTTTGAACACTGGGACAGTGAGCTGAAAATCTTCCGAGCAAGATAACTGTTGCCGAATTAACAACAAATGCGGATTATTGCTGCAGCTGAGGCAGCAATAGAAGCCATTTGGATCGATAATAAATCTAATTAGATTAGATATAGTTCTGTTAGCAGCTGAGCTAGGCGTCAGCACAGGCTAAAGAATTAAAGGTCTCATCGACGATCCAGATATATACTTCTATATCATCTGATTCGTTCGGATCATACATCGTGGCGATGTGATGATCGTGTAAATCGCGTCAGACGATAATTATAGCAAATCCGCTGACGAAAACCTTTCCTCAGCAATTTGAGCGAACCGTACATAGTTCAGGTGTGGGACACTTGAGTGACTGGCTATGTGCCAAGTGGGAGATTGTTGGACAAAATGACCCATAGCGTCACTATTTGCACAAATCATTGTGTTGTTGTAGCAAATTAACTATGTGACAAGGAAATTGCACTCTCATCATTTGTGATTAGATCACCATAGATATATAAATGAAGAGAGGTCCCTATGATTAGTACCTGGACTAAGAATGATATGAGACAGTATCAGTCCCCGAAGGTTTAATCATTAAATATCCCTAGCCGTAGTATTATCGAGACTGGACATCGATAATGCGGAATAGGCTAGTATTGCACTTGTGCGTGTTGTGAGGGCACAACGGCATAGTTCTCATATATATAAGTGTTGGATACTTATGCAAGTGCGATAGGAGGTCGTGTTTCACCGATGGTACGGGAAACAGCTTCGCTCTGGATAGACCCCTCGGAATCCCATTGGTATTATGACTATGTGTCTATGGGAGGCCGAAATCAAGGTAGGTGTGTATGGTCTTAACCTGAGACTTACATCGCTAATACTTACGATAATCGATAGACTTTGGTCTTGGTGGTAGGGGACTTTAAACGGGTTCTGTGTACACACCATTTCTGGGTTTATCAGAGAGTCGTAGTGTATTGGGTGTGATGTCAAGACGGAAGTATCACTTCAGTCATATTGGAGTTGATGTCACGCAGGATACGGTACTAGTGCTCTTGAGTGTTGCGCAACCAATCGGGATATTGTGACCAGGTCATGTATATCCGATTATAGAGACTATGTTACCAGACATCCGACATGTGCTTCGGACGGGCAGACACTTATCCAGCCCCAGCCCTAGCACGTGATTATCCGATACTAGGCTAATATACACAATACTACGGTATACTACGCTTGATACAGATCTATATATTCCTGTAAGAATATTTCTGGAGAATTGGGTAGGCATGGCGCTTTGCTAGAAGCCAACCTTGTCTTGTAAATCGATATAAACGTAGTACGAGGTACTTACGTGTTCGGACAGTCCGACGATCGTATTTACTGCCAACATATCCGGAGATCTCATGGGTCGCTTCCTGAAGATTCACCAATGACGTATTACTCGCACTTTGATTAATCTGGGATTAATTAGAAGAGAGAGATAGAATTAATCTAGGATTAATTCGATGAGAGAGAAAATTAATCTGGGATTAATTGCGGAGATATTTTATCTGGGATAAAATATTAATAAAAGAGAGAGAACGATTAATTTGGAATTAATCGATAAAATAATATATTCGATATATTATTAGAAATTGGATTTCGACGCGGAATTAAAATTAGATTTTAATTCGGGCGAACGAATTAATTTAGAATTAATTCGTTAGCGACGTGAATGTGATTTCGCTAGGCGTAATCATTTAATTACGACGCGACGGAAAATTCGTTAATTTGGAATTAGCGAACCCGAGCCCGAGAGTGATTGCGAGCGCATTCGCATTTCGAATTCGAGAGCGGCACGCGAGTCACATCAAGCGTCAAATCGTTTGTCACATCAATCGTCAAATCAATTGTCACTTTGAGTGATATGACATGACATGTTGTCACTTTGATAAAGTGAAGAGATGTGATGTGAATAGTGATGTGTAATGATTGAAAGCTTTTAAAAGACTTGAGATGAATATAACATTATTTTACTCCTTTCCTTTTTTGACTTTTGAATTAAAGTTGAGTATATTCTTAATTTTTTTACTTGGTAAAGATAATATAAAAGATATATACAAAAACTTTTTCTTCTCTCTCTCTACTAACGTGTACAGTACACGGTTTTTGGGATTTTGGGAGCCAAAACGTTTTTTCTCTCCCTCTCTTTTCTCTCCTTTCTTCTTCACGGCATGGTGCCGATTTCTTCTTCAAATTTTTCTGGTTCACCGAATTTTTGAGAAGCAAAATGGAAGATGATAAGTGCTAGCACACCTTGAGTAATACATAGGTGATAGGGAAGTGTCTTCTTGAGCTTGGAAAGCTTGAATCTTGGAGCTTCAATGGTGGTCTTCAATGGCCGAACATGGAGGAAGCCAAACCAGTCCAAACCGCACAGCCCACTGTCAAGGAAAGCCATTGCCGCTTGGAGGGAGCTTAAAATCGCACCTTGTTCTTCATTCATCAAAACCGAAATTCAATGTGAGTTTATTCCGCACCTCCTTTGATGTGTTCATATGCGTTTTTATGCATGATTTGTGATCCTTGGGACCTTGATTGAACTCTTACAGAAGCAACCGCGACACCCTAGGTACGGGGTTTAGCATTATCAACTCAGCACAGCAGGCAGACCAGGTGACAGCTGGCGAGCCAGGTAAGTAAAAATGCATTGCACGTACTTTGATAGGATTGTCATTGTCACACACTGCACAAGTCCCATCAAAGTGGGGGCGACTGTAGGCATTGTATTTTTACACATTAGCCCAATGATGAGTCTCGTATGGAGGCAAATACTTCTTTAGTCATGAAAGTCGTGGGAAACGGACGTTGGAAAATAGAATTTTTGATGGATTTAATCTCGTTGTTTTCGCTTCGGTTGCTCGTTATACCTCCGTTTCTAAGCTCACCTTAGGCCGAAAACTCCCATAGACCACATACCTAACCCAACCAAGCCCAAATACCCAAGTCAACAAAGTCAAACCAAGTCAAACCAAATCCATGCCCAAAGGATGTGATTCACGCCCAAAGCCCCTTATTTAGGTATATGCATATTTATCACATGTTTAAATCTTGTAAATCCTTACCTAAATAAAAGAAATCAAATCAAATCCCTACCAAATCAAATCCAATCCCAAATCCTAATTAGGAGATGCATTCCTTATTAGAAATCAATTAGGAGATTCCTTCCTAATCTAATTAGGAAAGTCTTCTCTCTTTGCCTATAAAAAGAGGCCTTCACCCCCCATTCAAGACCTAGCTCATACACCTCTCTCACACGCATAAAGCACTCTCTTAAGCCTCCATTGCACGCCCAAGCATCCCCCTGAAGCCTCCACTGCCGTACCTTCAAGATCCAATAGCCTCCATTGCCGCATCTTCCCTCCATCATCAACACCCTTCACGCCAAGCCCTAAACTTAACCCTCCATTGCCGAGTTCCAGCCCCCATTCACAGCCCTAAAACACCCTCAAATAAACCTTATTCACAGCCCTAAAGTCGCACTAAACACCCTCCAAACACAGCCCCATTCGCAGCCCCAAAACAGTCCCGAAACACCCCTCACTGCACCTTGAACTGCACAGTTTCGTCCCCTGTTCTGGTCCGTTTTTGTTGCGTCTTTAACCCATAAAACAGTCCTAAAATCACCTAAACACCATCCCCAAAACCTCCATAATGTTTCCCTAAAAAATCCTCACAAACGCACCTCCCTAAGCCTTCAAAATCACCCAAAACAGTCCGCTAAACCATCGAGACAGTGACCTGAAACGTAGCAGCGAAACAGCAACGAAACGGACTTGAAACAGCAGCCCGAACAGCAAAACAGCGAGGAAAGACGTTGAGTTGGTGAACTAAAAGAGTATCGGATCATTCACCCTTGCAACGGACGTGTAACGCCCTTTCTTAGACGACAAAAGAGGTTAGACCTGAGGGCACCTTTCTACTTATCTTCTTTATTGTTGTTTTTTATTTATTTTGATATATAATTGCATGAGAGTCGTTTGAAGCATGATGTGATTGTTGGATGAGCGGGATATGTGTTCTCTTTTGTGGTATATCGGATGGAAACCTGGACGTAAATTCCATAGCCGACTCCAAATGGACGGTAGTATGGTCTGCACTCGGGATACAATGCCACGTACCACTTAAGATACACGCATCTCGTCTCATCGTAATTTGTATTTGAGCATGTTATAGTCTTTAGGTTATATGTTTATTATTTAAAGCATGGTTTAATTTAGTTTGTTATTTATTTGTTAAAGCATGTTTAGGTTGTTCATTATGCATGTTCTTAGTTTATGATGCGTTTCGGTAATGATTTATACATGTTGATTTAATGGTTCAATATGCTTGTTGTGTTACATTGCGTGAATTATTTGGATGAAAGCATGTTAGATCTAAGTACCCTTGATCGTGAATGATGAATAGATTCGGTTAGTTTATTGCACAAATTATATCATCACAAGTGACATAAGTAAGGGACCATTCCGAACCCAACGGTTGAGGTCTTCCCTTGCGAGGGGTGAGTGCGGCATTAAATTTTTGTCCCGGTTCACACCGGGTGGCGACTCCATGTTATTTCGTACTCCCAACTAGGCCACGAGCCTAGAACAGCGTCGCCCAGGTTCTGTTGTCTAAACTTGGCTTTGGCACAATAAACTTAGTGTCCCAGTTAAGCGTGACCCATTGACCATGGAAAGCTTCGTAATCAATGTCGATGGACAAGAAGTGGTCTTGACTTTGGCCAACAAACCATAACTTGGACAAGACACCGATATGGAACAAAGCTCTCGTGATTCAAACACATCCGCGACGGACAAAGGCCTTGACTTTGGCCAACAAGCCAATGCCAGTCTCGGATATTGAGTAAGAATCACTCAATTGAAGGAAAAACGCTTAATATTATTTGAGGGTTTTTCGCGTGCAAATTGGCAACCAATTTATTATCTTTGTTAAGGTCTCATCATTATACACCCTTAAACATGCATTCTAAACACATAATAAAGCGCGTATAAATAAATAATAATGATATGTGGATGGATACTTTACACATTGATCCTAGATTAAATCTCTCCATTTCTCTCTCCCGCTAGCACAAGTATCACTTCTACCCGTTACACTACACTTCTAAAGAAACCTCATTTACATTGAGGGGAATAGGTGAGAAGATAATAAAAAGAATAAGGAGGTGATAAGGCTGGACACGCAGGTCCAATTAATAAATCAAATTTATTACAACAATTTCTAAAATTGTCTCACCCATCTAATATCCATCTGATATACATTATTCATGCATAGCAATCATGTATTCACACAAGCATGTTATCAATCAATTGTTGGAAAAAATGACCCATAGCGTCACTATTTGCACAGATCATTGTGTTGTTGTAGCAAATTAACTATGTGACAAGGAAATTGCACTCTCATCATTTGTGATTAGATCACCATAGATATATAAATGAAGAGAGGTCCCTATGATTAATTCCTGGATTGAGAATGATATGAGACAGTATCAATCCCCGAAGGTTTAATCATTAAATATCCCTAGCTGGAGTATTATCGAGACTGGACATCGATAATGCAGAATAGGCTAGTATTGCACTTGTGTGCGTTGTGAGGGCACAACGGCATAGTTCTCATATATATAAGTATCGGATACTTATGCAAGTGCGATAGGAGGTCGTGTTTCACCGATAGTACGGGAAACAGCTTCGCTCTGGATAGACCCCTCGAAATCCCATTGGTATTATGACTATGTGTCTATGGGAGGCCGAAATCAAGGTAGGTGTGTATAGTCTTAACCTGAGACTTACATCGCTAATACTTACGATAACCGATAGACTTTGGTCTTTGTGGTACAGGGCTTTAACCGGTTCTGCGTACACCACTTCTGGGTTTATCAGAGAGTCGTAGTGTATTGGGTGTGATGTCAAGACGGAAGTATCACTTCAGTCATAGTGGAGATGATGTCACGCAGGATACGGTACTAGTGCTCTTGAGTGATGCGCATCCAATCGGGATATTGTGACCAGGTCATGAATATCCGATTATAGAGACTATGTTACCAGACATCCGATATGTGTTTCGGACGGGCAGACACTTATCCAGCCCCAGCCCTAGCACGTGACTATCCGATACTGGGCCGATATGCACAATACATTGGTATACTACGCTTGATATAGATCCTTGTATATTCTATATGGATATGTCCGGAGAGTTGGGTAGACTTGGTGCTTTGCTAGGAGTCGGCCTTGTCTCGTAAATCGGTAGAACGTAGTACTTGGTACGTACGTGATTCGGATACACCGACGACCGTATTACTGCCAACTTATCCGGGGATCTCATGGGTCGCTTCCCGATAATCCACCGATGACGCATAACTCGCACTCTTAAATAATCTGGGATTATATAGTAGAGAGAGAAAATTAATCTAGGATTAATTACAGAGATATTTTATCTAGGATAAAATATCGTCTAGAGAGAGATAACGATTAATTTGGAATTAATCGATTAAATTAATATATTCGATATATTAACGAAATTAGATTTCGACGCGGAATTAAAATTAGATTTTAATTCGGGCGAACAATTAATTTAGAATTAATTCGTTAGCGAAGTGAATAGTGAATTCACTAGGCGTAATCATTTAATTACGACGCAACGAAAAATTTACTAATTGAGAATTAGCGAACCCGAGCCCGAGTGTGATTGCGAGCGCATTCGTATTTCGAATTCGAGTGCGGCAACGCAAGTCGCATCAAGCGTCAAATCATTAGTCGCATCAAGCGTCAAATCACTTTTCACTTTGAGTGATGTGACTTGACAACATGTCACTTTATTAAGTGACTTGATGTGAATAGTGAGGGAGTTGACATGAATAGTGAAAGCTACTGGAGGGAAAACCTTTTGGTTTTTGGCTCCAAAATTCATTTCAATTATTGGATAAAATTAAATGGAAATTGATTATTATTATAGGAAAATATATAATCAAAAGCTTTTACAACTTATATATAAGAACACACATCTCTCTCTCGTAACTCTCTCTTTGGCTCACGCCCAAATGGGCAAAATAAACACTCACTAGTTTCACACAAAAGCTGTGAGGATGAAGGAGGCAATAATGGATTTTTATGGTAAAAATTCAAGTGCTAGCACAATTACGAGACTTGCGAAGGTGGTAGGGAGGTTCACCCATGAGCCGGGATCCGTTTGACGAAGCTTGGAGCTCCGTTTCTCAGCTCAAAATTCTGATTTAGAGGGCAGTGGACTGGTTGCAGTGGGCGCCCTTGGCAGTGAGCAAAGTGGCTTCATTCGTCTCCAAATCGACTCAACCGATCGATGTGAGTATTCCGCTACCTCCGTTGATGTATTCACACATGAATTTCATGTCTTGTTTGATCTTGGGACCTAGATAATAACCAACAATGGCATCAAGAGCTATAGGTTCAAGCATGAAATTGTAGGGCTTAAAATTTGGGTAAATTTGTTTTGAGCATGATTGAATGAATTGATTGTTTAAGTATGCTTATAACATGTCTAATTGCATTTTTGGTTGGACCAATTTATTGAAATTGATTTGGAATAATTTTCCCCAAAAATATCATGTTGGCCGAATATGAGATCATTTTGGAATTCTTGGAATTTTTTTTTATTCATTTGATGAGTTGGAATCATTTAGGATAATGTTAATTTGAAACTAATTGGATTGGATTTTGATTGAACATAAAATCCCCAAATTGATCACCTTGGCCGAATGGAATTATGCCCTAATGTCTTGGTATCTTTTGATTTTTGAACATTGGATGTATTGGAAATCATTCGGGATAAGGATTTAATATCGATTGTGAAATTAATTGGATTGAATTCGAATCGGATAAAAATTGTTGAGTTTTTCTAAGGTCCCAAGATCAAATCAAGACATGAAAACATGCGTGAATACACCAACGAAGATAGCAGAATACTTACATTGATCGGTTATGTCGATTTGAAGACGAATCATGCCCAAAAACGCACTGCCTTGTAAGCCCACTGCAGCAGTCCATGCTCACTGTCTTGGCAGTTTCGGGTCTCAAAACGAAGCTCCAAACTCCATCGGAGAGTCCCGCCTCATGGTCGAACCTCCCTACCACCTTCGCAAGACTTGAAAGTGTGCTAGCACTTGAATTTTCACCATGAAAACCCACTCTTAGCTTCCTTATTCACGCCCAAACTGGTTCAAAACAGTGAAGAATAGCCACACTTGGGCGTGAGAGAGATGAGAGAATTTGAGAGAGATAAAATTGTGTTAAGTTTTTAAAATGATTTACCAAAAATCAATTTATTTTATGCCATATTTTATTAAATTAATAATAAAATTATGACACAAAACATGCAATGGCTTAGAGTGTCAAAACTCAAACTCCATGCAATGACTGTTGGTAAATTCTAAGGTCCCAAGATCAAATCAGACATGAAATTATGTGTGAACACATCAACGGAGGTAGCGGAATACTCACATTGATCGTAGAGTCGATATGGAGACGATTCAAGCCCAAAAACGCACTGCCATGTAAGCCTACTGCATGCAGTCCACTGCCTACAAAAACAGAAAATTAAGTGAAAGAAACGGAGCTCCTAGCTTCGTCGGATGGATCCCGTCTCATGGTCGAACCTCCCTACCACCTTCGCAAGACTTGTAAGTGTGCTAGCACTTGATTTCTCACCATGAGAACCACTTTGCTTCCCTTTAGCTCACGGTTTTTGGCTTCCAAAAACAGTCCACACTTTGTAGATTTCTGTTGGAAATCTAATAACCATGTCCCAAGATCAAAAACCAAGCAAGATATATATGAATGAACCAAAAGGAAGTAATGGCGGAAACAATACTCACAAAAGCCAAATGTGGATGCAATAGATGAAGCAAAATCCTCCTTTGTGCAGTGAAGATTTCGGCAAGTAGTGAAGAGAAGCTCCAAGC
>SKCR01044898.1:0-47519 GCA_019454045.1 Zanthoxylum bungeanum | reverse complement strand
GAGGACTTCAAATCTAAGATATTAATTTTTATGAGGCTAAATGATTACTAGTATCTAACAGATTGATTGATTGATTATGTGATGACTTTAAACTTAAAAAAATAAATAAAATTGCGCGAAAGTAGGTTGAGGAAAATTCAAATTTATAAGACTATACAGGGTTGTGATTTCTTCCATTATCTTTTAAAGTGGTTATTTCATGTTTGCGTAATATTTCAGTTTACTAACCAGGAACACGAAATTATGCAAACCCTCTGTCGATGGTCAGATGCAAATACCCAGTATAACCCAATTGAACCATATGTCTATGTCAACCAAATTACCTGGATTTATTAAGATTAAGTTCCAATTATGGCTGCCCCCGCCGGACATGTACATGTCTATCCTGTAAGGAAATCTATTAAAGGGTTATCTATCCTCAAGGAAGATCGTAAGCTATTAAGTCTAGGGCTAAATCCTAAAATTCCTTTGTCAAGTTTATTTTAAGTTTACCAGATCAATCTTATTAATGGCCAGTTAACAAGAAGCACTAAGCTTAAGAATTAATAAGTAAACCTTTATATTACCCAAACTATAAAATAACCCTTTATAAACCGGTGTTATTGGAATTCATCACAACCAAAGATAACTAACTTAGTTACGACAAACTTAAATAAAATATAAGACATAAAGTAAAATGCTGAAAAGTAAATAAAGAAAATTACAATAAAATAAAATGCTAGGGCTAGAGGATATACTTTTATCACTACTATTTTAGATATCTCCCTTAATATAATATATTAACTTGTGTGATATTACCAACAAGCCATATAGGCGGTAATCTGATTAAGTCAAATTAAGTCCAACCGACCATAAAGGCGGTATCATTATTTGTCAATAAACCAGCCATATAGGCGGTAATTACCAACCGGCCAACCAGACGGTATCCATGCTTAGTCAGATTAAAACCTGTTTATAATTAATTACCAACCGACCAATATAGCGGTATCATTGTTAAGTCAAATTTTAAATAGTGAATATATTATAATTAAGGGAGATTAATCTAAATAGCAGTAATAAAAATTTTACCTTTCACCCTAGCAGAGGGAAGTTAACTCCTCATAGCTGAATAGTAAAAACTGAAAAAGTAAAGAAAGTAAATTACTATTACAGAAAGTAAATAAAATTAATTACAAAACTGAAATTTAAAAAAAACTAGATACAAACTCCTTATTTACATCATAGAATTCAAATAGGAAGGTACATCTGAAACTGAAATTTCGAGCTGAATTTATTGGGGTCGATAAGCCTCACGCATCGCGACGCGTGAATTGCTCTTATGTCGCGATGCTGCCACATGTCAGTCGCTGGGCTGCTTCGGATTCTTATCTGCTGACGTGGCATTTTGGATGATTACCTCAATAATTATGCTGACGTGGCGCTGACATGGCGCTGTGGATTGTCAGCACCATAAGATTGTGACACATGGCACGTAATGATTGGGTGATGATGACGTGGCTGACACATGGCAAATTGACTTGGCATGTTGCTGATGTGGACGCCTACGTGGCTGACACGTTGATGAAATATTAGCGACACGTGGCGATGGAGATTATCGGCACCAAAGGATGATGACACGTGGCACGGTGCACGTTAGCAGATCTCATATGATGTTGACACGTGGCACAACGCACGTTAGCATCTGGGGCATGTTAGCCAACTTCTCAAATTTTGACACGTGGCATGGAACATTTTAGCATGAAGCGGTGCAAGTTAGCACAGGCCACGCTTCGTGATGAGCCAAATTATATGTTTGCCCTTTGTTGTCATTTTTCACTGTTTTGGCCCAAAATCACCTCCAGTATGTCCTGAAACTTTCTTTATCTATAAAATAACACAAAACACATCAAAATATTCATAAAACTCAAGAAACTATACAAAATATTAGGTCAAATGAGTGGGAAATAGTGATACATTTACCAATCATCACTCCCCCAAATCTAACATTTTGCTAGTCCTCGAGAAAAACACAAAATAAAATAACATAAAGCTAAGCCACTTTCGTTGGGATCACGGTTGCATTTAGCATATGCAATAAGCCTTTAAACCCCTAGGTGTCCCTAGTCGACGAGTTGTCGTCTCGTGAGGGCTTACAGCAATGAGACCCACAAATATTTTACAAAAGTAAAAGGATAATAAAACTAATGCACACAAAAACAAAAAGACATGAGAAAAGAGAATAAAGAAGTTAGTGATTAAGCAGGTGAAACTTCTACTCCAAGTTACTAGTTGTTTTCTTTCTTTCTAAATTACCGAATAAGTAAATTCTCTAATTATATTTACCATTTTCCATATACACAGTTAACAAAATATTAATCAACTCATTTTTCCCACTATAGGACACAGAAATCGGTGACGCTGTCCCGGGCTTGCGGCCCGATCGGGAGTACGGAGTAGCCCGATGGGGACTAAACCAGAGAATAATGGAGTCGTCACCCAGTGTGAACTGGGAAATGATTTAAGGCCGCACTCACCCCTGGCAAAGGAATACCTCAAACCGTTGGGTTCAGAATGGTCCCTTACTTATGCCACTTGTAATGAACGGATTCACGCAATAATATAACCAAGTCTACGCAACAGACACATGCAAGAATAACCCATGTCTAAGTTTGCATACAACATATATCTAAGTTTGCATACATAGGAGTAAAACCTACATCTAACTTTGCATGCATAGAAGTAAATAAAATAAAAGGAAGCACGCAATCTCATGAACACATTAAGTTGATAGATGCGAAAATATGAAAAAATTATAATTGTATAAACATAAACATTGAAGAGATACAATTAAGTTCCTAACGCGAAAGAAATAACTAAATCATGCATGGAGATAACGTGCTATTTTAATGAACCATGGATAAACACAAGATTAGATAAAACAAAATATGTGTGTTTCTCAAGTAGTACCTGTAGTTGTATCCCAAGTTCAGACCGCACTATTGTCTATTCGGATTCGGATATGAAATTTACGTCTGGGTTTCCATCCGATATACCACGAGAGATAGCATAAAATCATTCATCTAACAACAACAACATACATGAAATAACAATGCGCATGTGAAGAAATACTAATAAATAATTAAAAAAGATGAACAAGAGTAAATAAAAGGATGCCTTCAGGGCTTACCTTTTAAGTCGCCTCTTGGAAGTGCGTTACGCGGCCGTCGGAAGGGTTAATGTTCCGCAACTCCTCCGGTTCACTGGTTCAATATTTTCCTTCGTTGCTTCAATGCTTTAGGCTGTTGTTTTCTATGTTTTTGCTGCTGTTTTTAGAATGTTTTAGGGTGCAGTTTTTTGGTGATTTAGCGACTGTTTTAGGGGTGCAGTTTATGGTATTTAGGGGCTGTTTGGGGCTGCTATTTGGCATGAATTTGGGGCTATTTGGGGCTGCTGTTTGACGTGAATTTGGGTGTGTTTAGGGCTACTGTTTGGCATGAATTTGGGTGTGTTTAGGGCTGCTATTTGGCGTGAATTTGGGTGTGTTTAGGGCTGCTTGTTTGGCGTGAATTTGGGTGTATTTAGGGTTTCAACTGGTTGAAGGGCTAGGGTTTGGATTGGTGAGGGTTACTGTTCTCAGTTTATTGGCTTTGAGTGTGGTTCACGTTGGTGAGTGGAGGGCTGAATAGTTAGCTTCTTGTTTGGTGGCCAATGTAGGTTAGTGGGGTAATGGTTTGTGGTTTTGTGAGTGGAGGGGAGAAGAGCGTGAGGCTGATTAGAGATTAAAGAGTAGCCATGAATGACTTGGCTATTTGTTGGTTTATCCACGCTGATGGATAACGGTTATTATCTTTGTGTGAGTTGTTTGTTATAAAGAGGGAGATAGATGAGTGAGAGAGAGAAGGCCAAGGCCGAGAGCTTCAGGGTTTATTTTTGTGTGTTGTTTACGTGAGAGTTAGGGCCAATGAGAGTGTCTTGCCTTGAGTCTAGGGGTTTGTTGATGTGTTTCTTGGTTGTGTGTCAATTTGTGTGTCTTCTTTTTGAGTCGGTTGAGTGTGTGAGTGAGGTGTGTGTGTGTTTATTGGTTTTTTGGCTGCGTCTATGAGTGAGAGAGTCGAGTGTGAAGGGAAGAGAGGGGGGCGTGTGTTTGTTGATTAATTGTGCTCTAGGGGTCTAAGGGTTTGGTTTGTGTGTCTTTTTATAAGAGTGGGTTAGGGTTTTCCATGTATGGGAAGGAAACAAGGATCATGCAATAATGAGAGATATATTTAATTAGTTTGTTATACGGAAAAGATATTGTGTAATTGATGGGGAATATATTTAATTTGGAAGAAGATTTGATTTGATTTATTTAATTTCGGAAGAAGATTTTATTTGATTTATTTAATTTAGGAAGGAGATTTGATTTGATTTATTTAATTTAATTTGTGACATATGTTTTAAATGTTTTAATTATTTTTGGATTGGGCTTTGGGTGAAATGGGCTTTGGATGGTTTGTAGGGGTTTTGGGCCGAGGCTTATTATTTTAAAACAGAGACTAATCGGGTGAACCCGAGGCCAATTAGCGAGTTAAATTTGTTGATGTAATTATTTCTTGAATTTTTCCCTTCCGACGTTCGTTTCCTGCGACTTCCGTAATTTATGGGGTAGTGCCTCCATACGAGGCTCATCATTGGGCTTATATGTAAAAAATGCAGTGTCTACAGTCGCCCTCACTTTGATGGGCTTGTGCGATGTGTGACAGTGACAATCCTATCAAAGTCATGCATGCATTTTTTTACTTACCTGGCTCGTCAGCTGTTGCCGAACTTACCGGTTGTTATGAGATGCTTTAAACTGAGTTGATCTGGTGGTGAGGTGCTTCGACCCCTGGGCTTTGTTCCCGAACCACCGAGTGAGCTTTTTTCGATTTCTGGGCTTTGTTCCCAAACTGAATTAAATGGATGGCAAGGTGCTTTGACCTATGGGCTTTGTTCCCGAACCATCTTTGGGCTTTGTTCCCGGACTGTGTAGAGAGTGGACTTTGTTCCCGAACTGTGTTGAGAGTGAGCTTTGTTCCCTAGGTTTTGTTCCCGAACTATGTTGATTGTGGGCTTTGTTCCTTGGGCTTTGTTCCTGAACTATGTAGAGAGTGGGCTTTGTTCCCGAACTGTGTTGAGAAAGGGCTTTATTCCCCCGGGATTCGTTCCCGAACTGTGTTGAGAGTAGGCTTTGTTCCCGAACTGTGTTGAGAGTGGGCTTTCTTCCCCAGGCTTTTTGCCCGAATTGAGATGAGGGTGCGGGCTTTATTCCCGGACCGTGTTGATTGTGGGCTTTATTCCCTGGGCTTTGTTCCCAAACTTATGTTGACTATGTGCTTTGTTCCCGAGCTGTACTGAATGTGGGCTTTGTTCCCTAGGCTTTATTCCCAAACTGTGTTGACTGTGGGCTTTGTTCCCGAGCTGTACTGAATGTGGGCTTTGTTCCCGAATTGTGCTGAATGTGGGCTTTGTTCCCGAACTGTGCTGAATAAAGGCTTTATTCCTTGGGCTTTGTTCCCGAAAACTGCTAATAATATGGGCATCGGCCCTGGGATTCATTCCCGAAACTGCTGATAATGTGGGCCTCGACCCTGTGATTCATTCCCGAAACTGCTGATAGTGTGGGCCTCGACCCTAGGATTCATTCCCGAAATTGGTGATAGTGTGGGCCTCGACCCTGGGATTCATTCCCGAAACTGCTGCCAATATGGGCCTCGACCCTGGGATTCATTCCCGAAACTGCTGATAGTGTGGGCCTCGACCCTGGGATTCATTCCCGATGCTGCTGATAATATAGGCCTCGACCTTGGGATTCATTCCCGAAACTGCGAATAGTGTGGGCCTCGACCCTGGGATTCATTCCCAAAACTACTGATAGTGTGGGCCTCGACCCTGGGATTCATTCCTGAAACTGCTGATAATATGGGCCTCGACCCTGGGATTCATTCCCGAAACTGCTGATAATGTGGGCCTCGACCTTGGGATTTATTCCCGATGTTGCTGATAATGTGGGCCTTGACCCTGGGATTCATTCCCAATACTGCTGATGATGTGGGCCTCGACCCTGGGATTCATTCCCGAAACTGCTGATAATATGGGCCTCGACCCTGAGATTCATTCTTGAAACTGCTGATAGTGTGGGCCTCGACCTTGGGATTCATTCCCGATGCTACTGATAATGTGGGCCTCGACCCTGTGATTTATTCCTGAAACTGCTGATAGTGTGGGCCTCGACCCTGGTATTCATTCCCGAAACTGCTGATAGTCTGGGCCTCGTCCCTAGGATTCATTCCCGAAACTACTAATAATGTAGGCCTCGACCTTGGGATTCATTCCCGATGCTGCTGATAATGTGGGGCTCGACCCTGGGATTCATTCCCAATACTGCTGATGATGTGGGCCTCGACCCTGGGATTCATTCCCGAAACTACTGATAATGTGGGCCTCGACCTGTGATTCATTCCCGAAACTGCTGATGATGTGGGCCCGACCCTGGGATTCATTCCCCAAAATGCTTGTCTTTGCCGCTTTTTCATTTTCTTCAAACCTGCGAACAAAACAAAAAAATGCGTGTATGTGACGTGTATGCATGTATGCTTGGATGTATTTCCTATTCCGATGGGTTAGGCCTTCCTTGTGCTCCTTGGTGCCATTCGCCTGCAAATGTCTCTGGTCGCCGCTTGGGTCTGCTTATAATTTCCTTCTGCCGGTTCTTTTCTAGTGATTGTTCAATTCTTTTTGTCTCATGGCTTAAGTCCTCGGTATATCCCTTATTCGCGGGGTGGTAGACTGGTCGCCCCCAGACTTGGCTTAGCTTTCTGCTCTCTATTGTTTGCACTAGGTCAAGTGGACTACATGATGTCGCATTCCATATCATCATACTATATTACATAGTACGAATATTCCCAATAGTTACACATATTATTGCCCCCAAAGAATGCCCAGTATTGAAACCAGAGAACCTTCAAAACATTCAATGCAACTCAAATCCAAGTCTTTGAATAAATGATCTAAGCCAGAGTCAAAGTGTGTGTGTGTGCAAAGGTTCCTTTGCAAATTCATCCTCAGGTAAGCCAACTCAATGATTTCGTCAAAAAATTGGGATCGATAGGTCAAACTAACCTAGATGTCTCAATTATGCCCTGCAGTTGCTTTTCTGTGCTCAATGGGGTATGGTTTTCTTTCTCTTTTGTCTTTTTTTTTTTTTTCTTTTCGTTTTGAACTTCTTTTTTTCCTTTTCTTTTCCTTTTTTTTTTCAAAACACCTACCCTTTAAGGTAGCATTTCTCCTCGTGGTGGTCCTAATACTCTCCCATGGGTAGCTTCACGCTTATCGGTTATAGGTGGTTTAATTCTTTTCTTTAGAGACTTTTCTTTTATTTTCAACCATACCACACATCATAACACAAGCAAATCAGGATAGACATTTAAGCAAACGGTCATTCACCGACCTAAAATTTCTTCAACTAGTCACTTTTCTAACTACTCAGGTTTTCAATGCTAAGAACCATAATCAAGTGCCTACAAGTCTAACATAGATCAATTACTCAAAGTATCAGATAAAAGCACATCAAGAGTTTATCGTTTATAAGATTTCACCCTAAAGCAAACTATTTCATCATTGGACTTATGCCAAACTATTAAGGACTAAAATCAAACAATTTTTTTTTCTTTTTTTTTTCTCTTTTTTTTTTTTTCTTTTTTTTTTGCCGAAGGCCCCCCAATGGTCTTTCTATTCTTGCCATAAAGTTTTCTGTTTCTCGGCTTCTTTTTCCCGATATCCATGTTTGCTAAACTCTTCTTGACAAATCTTTCTTTCTCTCTAACCCAACGGATATCTATGATGGCTTTTAAGACGCATGTTTAACATGATGCGTGTATGCATGAGATGCGTGCGATGTATGAGATTTAATATGCATGTGGTCATCAAAAACATAAATGGGAAACTTCTATAGGATATATGACTATGGTTCATATGCGGGCTTATAAGAGTATAGACAAAGGCTCCCGCCGATGAAGGATTGCCCACAACTAGGTCTCCCCACTCAAGGGTTCGAGTGACCAAGTGAGCGCACCTTTTTTATACCCTAAGGTACGTGCCAACGAATGATAATACCATATAACGATCCGCCGCTTCGAGTGAAAATGACTTCTTGATAACTGAAGGACTGTCAAATGGATTTCTCTATTGAAGATTCCCCAGAGGGAGGGTGGAGTGAACTCTCGTAAATACCCTAGCCTCTTAGGCTCTTATCGCCTTGGTGACAGGAATAAACAATAGATCTTCCAAATTAGTCCATCAAGGAAAGCTATGGGTAAATGATTATCTAGATGTCTTCACAACTTTTCCCTTTGGCTACAAAAAGGTAGTGAATGAAGTAAGACACCAAATCATTATCTAACTCTAATAATGCCTTTGGTTAAACCCATTGGTCTCAACCCGCTTGTAGACATGGTTAACTAAAGCAAAAATCACAAACATTACAAGACATTATTTTTGGGGCCGATTCTCTATTCCTAGTGGAGTCACCAGACTGTAGGACACATAAATCGGCGACACTGTTCCGGGCTCGCGGCCCGGTCGGGAGTACAGAGTAGCCCGAGTGGGACTAAATCGGAGAATAATGGAGTCGCCACCCAGTGTTAACTGGGAAATGATTTAAGGCCGCACTCACCCCTGGCAAGGGAAGACCTCAAACCGTTGGGTTCAAAATGGTCCCTTACTTATGCCACATGTAATGAACGGATTCACGCAATAAATAACCAAGTCTACGCAACATACACATGCAAGAATAACCTATGTCTAAGTTTGCATACAACCAATATCTAAGTTTGCATACAACCTATATCTGAGTTTGCATACATAGGAGTAAAACCTACATCTAAGTTTGCATGCATAAAAGTAAATAAAATAAAAGCAAGCACGTAATCTCATGAACAAATTAAGTTGATAGATGCGGAAATATGAATAAATAATAATTGACTAAACATAAACATTGAAGAGATACAATTAAGTTCCTAACGCGAAAGAAATAACTAAATCATGCATAGAGATAACGTTCTATTTCTAATGAACCATGGATAAACACAAGATTAGATAAAACGAAATATGTGTGTTTCTCAAGTAGTATGTGGAGTTGTATCCCAAGTTCAGACCGCACTACCGTCCATTTGGATTCGGCTACGGAATTTACGTCTGGGTTTCCATCCGATATACAACGAGAGATAGCACAAAATTATTCATCTAACAACAACAACATACATGAACCAACAATGCGCATGTGAAGAAATACTAATAAATAATTAAAAAAGATGAACGAGAGTAAATAAAAGGGTGCCCTCAGGTCTTACCTTTTAAGTCGCCTGTTGGAAGTGCGTTACGCGGCCGTCGGAAGGGTTAATGCTCCGCAACTCCTCCGGTTCACTGGTTCAATATTTTCCTTCGTTGCTTCAATGCAACGAAGGAAATTTGATTTGATTTATTTAATTTAATTTGTGACATGTGTTTTAAATGTTTTAATTATTTTTAGATTGGGCTTTGGGCGAAATGAGTTTTGGATGAGCTGCAGGGGTTTTGGGTCGAGGCTTAATATTTTAAAACAGAGACTAATCGGGCAAACCTGAAGCCAATTAGCGAGTTAAATTTGTTGATGTAATTATTTCTTGAATTTTCCCCTTCCGACGTCTGTTACCCGCGACTTCCGCAACTTATCGGGTAGTGCCTCCATACGAGGCTCATCATTGGGCTTATATGCAAACAATGCAGTGTCTACACCCACAATAGTCACAAGTGCAATTGAGAAGAGAGTAATATTTTTGTCCTAAAGTTTTATCAGAATTCACAACTTTTTGCAGCAATGGAATAATTTTTCTGATTCTTTTCTTTCTGTTTTGATTTTTTTTATTTATATACAATATCTTTTATCTATGTAGCGAGCTTTGGGTCAGTGACTCCCAAACCAGTTGGCTTTAGGGCACTGGGTGTTAAAACACCCATACGGACTTAATTACTCAGACTTCCGATATATATATTTTTGCAATATCCTTGATCCATGTAGCGAGCTTTGGGCCAGTGACTCCCAAACCAGTTAGCTTTAGGGCATTAGGTGTTAAAACACCCTTACAGACTTAATAACTCGGATCTCAGACGTTGTTTTTTTTATTTTCTATTTTTTTATCCCATCGCTTTTGAGATGCTTTCTCCAATTAAACTAGACCACTGTATATTACAATTTTTTTAATTACAGCTCATGTCCATATGTTACCATGTATGTTGATAATACCTATAAACTGAGCATATGAAGATTCATTTTTAGTCAATTTTATGGAGAATTCACAAATTAAATAATTTAAAAGGAAATAAATAAAAATTAACGTGTTCCGAAATAGGTTTGAGATACGTCTCAGGAGTGGAAACTCCTTACATAACTATCTCACACCAATTTCACCCGATTAATCAAGTTAAAAACACAAAAACACAAAATATTTTTTATTTTTATTTTTTGATTTTAGTAAAAAATTTCAATTTTTTTTTGTATTTTTCGAAAAATTTTGGACTAAAAATAAAAACAACATACAAACAAGATACTAATCAACTATTCCCCACCCCCGAAAACGGCACCAAAAACATGACCGGTGCGAAATCACACGCGTATAACGTAAGCGCACGTATCGTTCAAGTAGTATAAAAAATATCGATCCCACGAGGACTTATAACCTAAGCTATTAATTTTTATGAGGCCAAATGATTACTAGTATCTAACAGATTGATTGATTGACTGGGTGATGACTTTAAACTTAAAAACAAATAAATAAAATTGCGCTAAAGTAGGTTGAGGAAAATTCAAATTTATAAAACTATCCAGGGTTGTGATTTCTTCCATTATCTTTTTAAAGATGAAGTGGTTATTTCATGTTTGTGTAATATTTCGGTTTACTAACCTGGAACACGAAATTATGCAAAAGTCTATGTCGATGGTCAGATGCAAATACCCAGTATAACCCAATTGAACCATATGTCTATGTCAACCAAATTACCTGGATTTATTAAGATTAAGTTCTAATTATGGATACCCCCGCCCGACAGGTATATGTCTATCCTGTAAGGAAATCTATTAAAGGGTTATTTATCCTCAAGGAATATCATAGGCTATTAAGTCTAGGGTTAAAACCTAAAATTCCTTTGTTAAGTTTATTTTAAGTTTACCAGATCAATCTTATTAATGGCCAGTTAACAAGAAGCATTAAACTTAAGACATAATAAGTAAACCTTTATATTACCCAAACTATAAAACAACCCCTTATAAACCGGTGATATTGGAATTCATCACAACCCCATATAAGTAACTTAGTTACGACACATAACTAGGACTAGTAAAAACTTAAATAAAATAAAAGACATAAAGTAAAATGCTTAAAAGTAAATAAAGAAAGTTACAATAAAAGAAAATGCTAGGGCTAGAGGATCTACTTTTATCACTACTATTTTAGATATCTCCCTTAATATAATATATTAACTTGTGTGATATTACCAACCAGCCATATAGGAGGTAACCTGATTAAGTCAAATTAAGTCCAACCGACCATAAAGGCAGTATCATTATTCGTCCATAAACCTGCCATATAGGCGGTAATTACCAACCGACCAACCAGGCGGTGTCCATGATTAGTCAGGTTAAAACCAGTTTATAATTAATTACCAACCGACCAATATAGTGGTATCCTTGTTAAGTCAAATTTTAAATAGTGAAAATATTATAATTAAGGGAGATTAATCTAAATAGCAGTAATAAAAGTTTTACCTTTCACCCTAGCAGGGGGAAGTTACCTCCTCATAGCTGAATAGTAAAAACTGAAAAAGTAAAAAAAGTAAATTACTCGTGGGTCGCACGTATTTACTGCCAACATATCCGGGGATCTCATGGGTCGCTTCCCAAAGATTCGCCGATGACGTATGACTCGCACCTTTAATTAATCTGGGATTAATTAGATGAGAGAGAAAATTAATCTGGGATTAATTGTGGAGATATTTTATCTGGGATAAAATATCAATTAAAGAGAGAAAACGATTAATTTGGAATTAATCGGTTAAATTAATATATTCGATATATTAAACGAAATTGGATTTCGACGCGGAATTAAAATTAGATTTTAATTCGGGCAAACGAATTAATTTAGAATTAATTCGTTAGCGATGTGAATAGTGATTTCGCTAGGCATAATCATTTAATTACGTCGTAAAGGAAAATTCGTTAATTTGGAATTAGCGAATCTGAGCTTGGGATTGTTTGTGAGCGCATTCGCATTTTGAATTCGAGTGTGGCACGTAAATCACATCAAGCGTCAAATCGCTAGTCGCATCTAGCGTCACATCATCCGTCAATCAAGTGATAGATGTCTTTCACTTCGAGTGATTGACGACGGTCACTATTCATTGATTGATGGAGTTGATGTTGGTGGTTGGAGCCTTAAAGGCTTGACTTTTGGAAAGAGAAAAGAAGTAATTAATTTTGGAAATTAATTAAGTGTATTTGATACACTTTTCTCACCAACCAACACCATCTCTCTCACTCTCATCTCTTCTCTCCTCTCACGCCCATGGTGGGCAGTTCATGCTTCTGTTTTCTGCCCAAAAAACCGAGAGCAATGGGAAGCCAAAGGTCATGATTTTATGGCAAAATCAAGAGTGCTAGCACACTACGAAGACATGCGAAGGTTATAGGGAAGTCAACCCATGAGCTTGGAATCGTTTGACGAAGCTTGGAGCTTGCATGGAGGACCAACAATGGCCGAAAATGGTGGAGGACAGCAGCTCATTGCCGAGCAGTCCAGTGAGCAGAAAATCATATTTTTGTTGCCTCCCGCGTCGCTCAATTGATGTGAGTATTCCGCAACTCCGTGATGTATTCGCATGTTTATTTCTCGCTTGATAATCGATCCTCGGGACTTAGAGATCTCCAACAGCGGTATCCTCATTAAGTCAGGTTTTAACTAGTTTATATATTATAATTAAGGGAGATTAATCTAAATATTAGTAATAAAAGTTTTACCTTTTACCCCAGCAAGGGGGAGTTACCTCCTCATTACTGAAAAGTAAAAACTGAAAATTAAAGAAAGAAAAGTATTGTGCGTAAAAGTAAATTGCAGAAAGTAAAACTGAAAAGTAAAGAAAAGAAAGTGTGAAAGCTGAAATTAATTACTGAAAGCTGTAAATTAACAAACAAGATACAATCTTCTTAGTATTCTTAAGGAATTCCTTAAAAGAAAGTATGAATTTACAAATGAAATGGCTTGGTATTTATAGGCAAAATTTTGCCCCCATCAAATCATCCACCAAATCCATTATTAATTGCTCCACTAATTGCTCCACCAAATCCATTATTAATTGCTCCATTAATTGCTCCACTAATTGATATCATGTTTGGTGGGAGTTTGACTATTTTTATTTATTTATTTATTTATTTGCTTTGAAAATGACTTTAATAATTACACATAACACACTTCCGGATGTTTCATCAATGTCGGTCATGAAATCTTCAGAATTTGAAATTAATTTGTTTTTCAAAGTTGTAGATCATTGAGTCTTCTTTAATTTGGAACTTTCATCAGCTCAATCCGATATCGAAGTAAAACGTTATACCCAAAATACGACAGATGCAAAAAACTTGAATTTCCGAAACTACACTTCGTTAGAACGCCCTTTCAAGTTTCCAATCTCCAAAATTAATATGTCAAGTCCACTTTTTGCCCTTATTTGACCACCATTTCATCCTAAATGATTTCATTGAGTCCTAATATTATTTTATCTGCAAAATAAACTAAAACACATCGAAATGTTCGTCAAACCCGAGAAACTATACAAAATATTAAGTAAAAGGGGCGGTAAATATTGATATATTTTTCGCTCATCACACCCCCAAACCTAACATTTTGCTAGTCCTTGAGCAAAACAATAAAATAAAATAACATAAATAATTAAGCTAAGCCACTTTCGTAGTGATCACGATTGCATTTAGCGTATGCAACAAGCCTTTAAACCCCTAGGTGTCCCTAGCGGACGAGTTGTAGTCTCGTGAGGGTTTACAACAATGATACCCATAAATATTTTACAAAAATAAAATTATAGTAAAACTAATGCACACAAAAACAAAAAGATAAGAGAAAAGATAATAAAGAAGTTAGTGACTAAACATGTGAAACTTCTACTCCAAGTTACTAGTTGTTTTATTTCTTTCTGAATTACCGAATAAGTAAATTCTCTGATTATATTTACCATCCTTCATATACACAGTCAACAAAATATTAATTAACTCATTTTTGCCCACAATAGCTACAAATTCAATTGAGAAGAGAGTAATATTTTTTTCCTAAAGTTTTATCAGAATTCAACTTTTTTATTTATTTAAACCCATGATACGGTTACTTCCACGATCATGGCAGTTGGACAGTTTTCCTCCACAACCAAGTAGTTGAGACGCGCAGCTCAGCGGTTACAGGCACGATCCAGCAACTGCAGGGAGATACTGGAACCGCTTAAAACGGTTGACAAACTTCACTATAAAAGCTTATCTATGCCAAGAGAGAAAAGCCCGATCAAATGAAGACTCAAATGAGCATAATTTTATTTTTCATTTCTTAGATTGTAACTTTAGGACTGTAACTTGTGTGCTTGTGCCCCTTGGAGGTTTATTCACTGAATCAAACGCCCCTTGTTGGGACTTTGTCTCAGGAGGTTTGAACCTTACATGCTCTTCATCTTCACGCATAAAAATTGCGCAAACAGTTTTTGGCGACCACAGTGGGAGATTTGGTGTAAAGAGTGGAGATGCCTCCGAAAAGAAACTCTCAAACTGGCTCAACTACGGAGGAAGAAGGACTGGATCAAACCAACCAGCCCAACGTTACAGCCATAGTGGGTCAATTCGAGGGTCTGGCAGATGTTAATCGGTACGAATCTATGAGAGAACTCAGCCCTAACGTGGTGCGTGCGTTGTTCGGTGAATTCACATAGGATGTTGTCGAACAGGTTAGGTTGTGGTTGGTCTCGTCTGTGCAAACAAGTCATCCAATAACCTAGAGGGGTAAAGCTCGTCATTCTGAGCCACAATAGTCGGGCTTTCCCCTTTATTCAAAAATCTGGTCAGCCCATAGTTCCCTTCGTACATGAAGTATTCGGCTGAGTTTGTCTCCGCAGCGAAAGGCTTGCTGTCGGCTTGCACTATCTCCACTTCATCCCTTTGGTTCCAGAAAACCAGGCATTGATGAAGGGATGCATCGGCTTCCGTGAATCCAGTCTCGTTCTAGGAGCATATTGTATATGGTTGGTCCATCTATGACGAAAAATACCACTGTCTTCGTAGTACTTTCCACTTGCAGGTCCAATGGAATAACTCATTTTACTGTCTTCGCCCCTCCATTAAAGCCGGTAAGCATCACTTCTGTAGGGAGAAGGTCTTCTTCGGACTTTGCCAAATGTCCTAGCATCCTAACTGGTATTGCATTAATAGCCGCCCCGTTATCAATTAGTACTTTGGTGACAGGTATCCCATTAGCCTTTGTCTTTACATACAACGGCCGCAGGTGCTTCGTCAGTTGTAGTGGTAGCTTCGGGAAAACACTCTCCTTGATAGCCCTATTTCCATTGCTTGATCGCCCTCAACTTGCGGCAATTCCTCTTCCATGTCCCATCTGGAAGGTAGCAACGTGGCTGATGAATTTTGGGAGACATGATTGACAGTCAATCTCCGTTTTTCGGCTCTGGTGAGGGTCCGTTTTACCTTAGGCGTTCCATACAAGACAATGAACGGATATTGTCCTAAATCTTCTACCAATGTCCCGACTGCAGGATTATCGGCTTCATATAATTCTCTAAGAAGCCGATTCGTGAAATTCCATTTCTCCTTGATTCGGTCTTGATGTATATTTCTTCTTCTACATCGGTCATCTCTTCATCTTCAGCTTCCCTGTCTGTGATTGAGAGCGCTGCAAATTCAGTTTCGTCACCCTCATAAACGTCCTTGCTTGTTCCGGCTTCCCAATTGTTATCTCTTATGAATTTTCCAGGCAATAGGTAATGATTAGCCACTATTGGCGGCATACTGCCGAACTGAATGACAATAGGTGGCTCTTCATCGGCTGTTTCGTCTTGTTTCCATCTGCCGAATTTAGTGCGTTCGTCGTAACTTATCACCGTTCCTTCTTTGTCGTCACCCCTTTTTTTATTTACTTCTGTTTTCTCTATGGTGCGAGGGCTATGGCCTGTGGTGGCCTTTGCTTCACCTTGTCGACGCATCAAACGGAAATAATTCCTTTGGTGTCGCCTCAACTGCGTCCTCATCATTTCGTTTACAGGGGGATAGTTTCTGCCTGGCCGCTGGCCCGAGTGTGGCTTTTGGTACGAATGCCAAACTTTGGGTCAGTTAATCTTCGGCCTGAACGTCCTTACATTCTAGATGAAATTTGAATTCTACTCGTAGAACCTTGTGGCGAAGGTCCGGGGCTGCCATGATGATGGCTTTCTCTTTGCAGGCCTTTCGCAAGTGTCTTCTAACTCTTTCATCCATTCCATGTCGTTCTTGCATCGAATACAAATGTTCTACCGGTCTCCTTGCTCTGAAGGTGACTTAATCCTTTCCAGAGCCCTTGGACGATGACGGTATTGTCCTTCATCTAACACTAATTTGACTTTCGGCAGGTTCATCTTGGCAAGGTCTGGATTGATCATGTTCAACCCCACCGATTTTGGAAACGGGTGGCTGTCCACTGCCATCTTTTTCTCGAACGTAATTCATCCAGATTCTATGGCATCCTGTAAGACATTACGAAAAACAAGGTAATTATTAGTTGTATGAGACCATGTATTGTGCCCTTACAATATTTTTTACTACCGATTTGCTCGGCTGTTGGCAACATATGTATGTCGCTCAAGCTAATTTGCTTGTCCTTATACAACTGGTCAAATATAGCATCGACTTTAGTAATGTCAAAGGAGAAGTTCCTGCTCTTTTTATCATTCTTTTCACTCGCTTGGGGTTCCGCCCACATCTTACAAACGTAAGGTTTCCCTTTAACCAATTCGGCCAAACATAAATCAGCCGACTCGGTGTTTACTTCACCCATTTCATATTCGATATTCCTATAATATGTCCCTTTGCTCAAATTCTTCATTTGCTACTCTTCCCGTAATAATCGCTAATAACGCACCACACTAGTGGTGAGTTGGGGAAGGTCCCAAAACTCGCGATCCTGAAACTTCTTTTTTAGATCGAGATTTAAGCAATCTTGAGCGATCCTCATAAATTCTTTTTCGGGCAAAGGCACGTAACATCGGCCTCGGGCTACCTTAAACCGTTGTAAAAATATCTCGGCCCACTCTCCTGGCAATTGTCTTAGGTTTGCCAAATCGGCTAAGGCCACTTCAGATTCAGCTTTGTAAAATTGCATATGAAATAGTTGCTCCATCTGCTGCCAACTTTCTACCGAGTTGGCCGGCAGACTGACATACCAGGAGAAAGCTACCCCTGACAGTGATCCGTGAAATAATCTCAGTTTGTGGAAATCATTGACTTCCCCACACTGGAGGGTAAATCGTCCTACGTGTTCCATGGTAGAAACTTCCCTAGACCCCATAAAGAGGGAAAAATCTGGTATCTTGTAGTTTCTAGGCCATGGATAGGCCACATCGACCCAATCAGGATGCGGTTTCCGATATCTTGGCCGAGTTGGCTGTATACCTAGACCAAATTGGTTTTGAAGGATCTCGGTCATTTGCTCCATTAGCATATCATTGCCATTAAACGACATAGCTATGGGCGGTGGCTGCGATCCTCTCAAAAGTGGGACATAATCATGATTCTGCCCCTGAGAAACCTAGACACCCTGAGGCAACACCACTTCATTTTGTGCCATATTCGGCCCTTGGTTTATATTCGGCCCTAATTGTGGGCCATTGCCTCCAGGACTTATTCCTCCCCTGAGAACCGTAGGGACGTTGGTCCCATGTGGAGGAACATTACTAGGACCAGCCTCCTGACTGCTCACCGCAGGGAGGGGCGTAGTCCACGGTAGTACCGTCCCACCGTTTACACATTTGGCCATTAATTCATTCATCGAGCTTAGATGTTTAGCCATGTTTTCATAATGCGAATTGGTAGTTGATACGAATTTATCTATGACAGCGGTTCGAATGAAGTACGACCAGAATAAGGAGTAAGCCGCTCTTACGGCCTCCAAGGCCAATTTATTGGCCTATGTGATGGAGCGAAGAAATGAGGACGAAGCACAGGCCGCTATTTCGGCCGTAAGGGGAAAATTGCTGGCACACCAGACGGAGGACAAAATAAAAGAACTATGTAGAGTGGACTACCTGATGGAAGAAGGAGAATCAAAGGAAGAAGAGTTCGCCCTGAATGGACGACGCAAGACAAACATCTCAAGAGGACAAGATGCTTTAGACGAGGAAAATCTGGGGAATGAGCACGATAGGCGCATAACTTACGTCAGCAAGGAATTGGAGCCCCATGTACGTGAAAAGTTAGTTAGTTTGTTACAAAAATACAAAGATTGTTTTGCATGGGACTACAATGAGATGCCTGGCTTAGATAGGATGTTGGTAGAGCATAGGCTTCCAATCATGCCAAGCCATAGGCCTCACAGACAGCCTCCCCGGAGGTTTGCGCCTAACGTCATGCCTGATATTAAGAAAGAAGTTGAACGACTGTTAGAGGAAAAATTCATTAGGACGACCATATATGTGGAATGGTTGTCAAATATTGTCCTAGTTAGGAAGAAGAATGGAAAGATAAGAATCTGTATAGATTTCAGAAATTTAAACCTAACAACACCAAAGGACCAATACCCAATGCCGACAGTAGATTCCCTGGTGGATTCCACGGCGGGGTATCAAGTATACTCGTTTATGGATGGGTATGCGGGCTATAATCAGATTTACATCGCCGAAGATGATGTACACAAGACGGCCTTTAGATGCCCAGACTCTCTAGGGTGTTATGAATGGGCGGTCATGCCATTCGGCCTGAAAAATGCTGGCGCCACTTATCAGCGGGCCATGAAATTGATCTTTCATGACATGATTGGTGAATTCGTAGAAGTCTATGTGGACGATATAGTGGCTAAATCCGTGACTATGGACGAACATTTTGGCCATTTAGCAACGGCCTTCGAACGAATGAGAAAGTTCAAACTAAGAATGAACCCTGCCAAATGTGCTTTCGGGGTGTGCGCGGGAAATTTCCTAGGGTTTCTAGTGCACCAACGGGGAATTGAGATCGACACCAATAAGTCTCAGGCGATCACCGAAGCTATGCCACCCCGAAATAAAAGAGAGTTGCAGAGGTTTTTATGGCAAATTAACTTCTTAAGGCGATTCATCTCCAACTGTGCAGGGAAGACAAAAGTGTTCTCCTCCTTATTAAAGCTAAAAGGCGAGGATGAATTCGTCTGGACCGAGGAACATCAACAAGCATTTGACATGTGTAGGCACTGCATTTTTGCATATAAGTCCTGATGATGAGTCTCGTATGGAGACACTACCTCTTTAACTGTGAAAGCCGCGGGAAACAGACGTTGGAAGGGAAAAGTCAAGAATTGACACATTGATAGATTTAATTCACTGGATTAGCTTTGGGTTCGCTTGTTGGAACTCTGTTTCAAAACACATCCTTAGCCCAAAACCCCGCAAGACACACACCAAGCCCACACATCACTAAATCACACACCAAGCCCACTAAATGGACCAAGCCCACATGCCCAATGACTTAAGCCACACGCCCACTAGCCTTCCTAAATAACAAAACACACATTAAACACATGCATAAATCAAGCCAAATCCACTTCCTAAATTAAAGAAATCTCATGGATCCCTTGCCTAATTAAACCAAATCATATCCCTCACTAAAAAAAGAATAAATCAAATTAAATCAAATCACTTCCCTAATTAAAAGATTTTTCCTTATCACATACTAATTGAAAAGATATTCCTTTTAATGCACAAATCCATTTCATTCTCAAACAAGGATAGCCCCCATCCATTTGCTTATAAAAAGAACCCTTCACCAACACATTAAACCCTAGCTCATACACACAATATTCTCACAAGAAACAACCTAACCTATTCACGCCCAAAGCACAAACAAAGATCTCCATTGCCGCACCATCCCTACTGCCTTGCACAGCCGCATAATACACCCATCTGACCAATGCACATAGCAGCCTCTTCAAAGCCCTCACCAGCCTTCACATTCTTCACGCGCCAATAGCATACGTACAACCCCCCAAAGATCCCTCCACACGTTCACGCAGCAAGCCACTCACTGCCTCCACTCAGCCCCTCCAATTCACGCACCTGACCCCACTCAGCAGCCTCAAATTCACGCACCTGACTCCTTCAATTCAACGCATAAACACCTCCTTCAACTAGCCCACTGCTTCACGCAAATAACAGATCCACAGAAGCCCATATTTCACGCCACAAGCCTCCCCAAACATCCCCAAAACTGCACTAAAAATTGCCTAAAAACTGCCCAAAACATTCCCCGAATTAACCCAAAACTGCACCTAAAAATTGCCCAAAACAGTCCCATAATTACCAAAAAAAAATGACCAGAAAATACAACACAAACAGCAGCGAAACGGAGTGCAAACAGCTGCCCAAACCGTGAAACAGGGAGGAAAAATGTTGGATTAGTGAACCAGGAAAGTTGTGGAATATCAACCCTTTCGACGGCCGTGTAACGCGCTTTCGAGAGACGACAAAAGAGGTTAGACCTGAGGGCACCTTCTTTATTTATTAATCTTAATTTTTTCATTTATTTTAATATATTATAGCATGAGAGTCGTTTGTTGATGCATGATGTGAATTCCGGGTGAACGGAGTGCGTGTTCTCTTTTGTGGTATATCGGATGGAAACCCGGACGTAAATTCCGTAGCCGAATCCGAATGGACGGTAGTGCGGTTTGCACTAGGGATACAATGCCACGTACTACTTAAGAGACACACGTATTTCGTTTCATCCAAACATATATGCGAGCATGATTTAGTCTAGTATATCGTTTATTTTTTAAGCATGATTATGTTATTTTTCTATGCATTATTTAGTTCTTTAATTTCACATTAGGAATTTAGTTTACGTTTATGTTTAAGTAGTTATTTATTTGTTCTTTGTGTTCGATGATTCAACATGCTCGTTGTGTGATATTATATGATTGCCGTTACAATGACTTATTTTTTGAAGCATGCGAACTTAGTCATAGGATTTATTTTAATGAATGCGGACTAGATCTAAGTTACCTTTGAGCATACATGTTGCATAGATTCGGTTAGTTTATTGCACAAATCATATCATTACAAGTGGCATAAGTAAGGGACCATTCTGAACCCAACGGTTTGAGGTCTTCCCTTGCGATGGGTGAGTGCAGCCTTAAATCATATTTTCCCGGTTCACACCGGGTGGCGACTCCATTTTATTCTCCGGTTTTGTCTCATGTGGGCTATTACGTACTCCCAACTAGGCCGCGAGCCTAGAGCATAATAGCGTCACCGATTTCTGTGTCCTACAGTCTGGCGACTCCACTGGGGATAGAGAATTGGCCCCGAAATAATATCTTGTAGTGCTTGTGATTTGTTCTTTAGTTAATCGTGTCTATAGTGGGTTGAAGGGGTTTAATCAAAGGCATTGTTAAGGCTAGGTGATGGTTTGGTGTCTTCCTTCATTCACTACCTTTCTATAAGGAAAAGCTGTGATGGAACCTAGGTAATCATTACCCGTAGCTCGTTGTGACAGACTAATTTGGAGGACTTGTTGTTTATTCCTGTCACCAAGACGATAAGAGCCTCAGAGGCTTGGGTATTTAAGAGAGTTCGTTCCACCCTCTCTCTGGGGAATCTACAATGGGAAATCCATTTGACAGTCAGTCACACACCATAACTCGTTGGCACGTACCTTAAGGTATAAAAAAGGTGTGTTCAGTTGGTCGCTCGAACCCTTGAGTGGGGAGTCGTAGTTGTGGGCAATCCTTCGTCAGCGAGAGCCTTTGTCTATACTCCTATAAACCCGCATATGAACCACAGTCATATATCCCATGGAAATTACCCATTTATGCTTTTGATAACCATATACATATTATATCTCATGCATCGCACGCATTTCATGCATCTCACGTATACACACATCATGTTAACCCCGTGTCTTAAAAGCCATCATAGATATCCGTTGGGTTAGAAAAAAAAAAGATTTGTCAAGAAGAGTTTAGCAAACTTGGATATCGAGAAAATGAAGCCGAGAAACAGAAAATTTTACGGCAATGATAGAAAGACCATGGTGGGACCGAAAAAAAAAAGACAAAAAAAAAGAAAAAAAAGAAAAAAATAAGAAAAAAATAAGAAAAAGAAAAAAAAGAAAAAATTTTTGTTTGTTTTTAGTCCTTGATAGTTAGACATAAGTCCAATGATGAAATCGTTTGCTTTAGGGAGAAATCTTAGAAACGATAGGAAAGACATTCATGCATACATGCATACACGTCACATACACGTATTTTTTATTTTGTTCGCAGGTTTTGAAGAAAAGGGAAAAGCGGAAAAGACAAGAAGTTTCGGGAAGGAATCCCAGGGTCGAGGCCCATATTATCAGCAGTTTCGGGAATGAATCCCAGGGTCGAGGCCCACACCATCAGTATCAGTTTTGGGGATGAGTCCCAAAGTTGAGGCCCGCGTCGTCAGTATCAGTTTTGGGGATGAGTCCCGGGGGCGAGGCCCACATCAGCCTCGATATCAGATTCAGGAATGAATCCCAGGGTCGAGGCCCACATCATCAGAGTTTTGGAATGAATCCGAGAATGAATCTCTGTTTTGGAATGAATCTGGGAGTGAATCTCAGTTTTGGAACGAATCCGGGAATGAATCCCAGTTTTGGAATGAATCTGGGAATTAATCTCAGTTTTGGAATGAATCCGAGAATGAATCCTAGTTTTAGAATGAATCTCAGTTTTGGAATGAATCCGGGAATGAATCTCAGTTTTGGAATAAATCCGGGAATGAATCTCAGTTTTGGAATGAATCCGGGAATGAATCTCAGTTTTGGAATGAATCCGAGAATGAATCTCGGTTTTGGAATGAATCCGGGAATGAATCTCAGTTTTGGAATGAATCCGGGAATGAATCTCAGTTTTGGAATGAATCCTAGGGTCGAGGCCCACATCGGAATAAATCCGGGAATGAGTCCTAGGGTCGAGGCCCACTTCACCAACAGTTACGGCAATGAATCCTATGGTCGAGGCCCACTTCACCAGCAGTTTTGGGAATGAATCACAGGGTCGAGGCCCACTTTATCAACTCAGTTCGAAAATGGACCACCTCTCATACAGCACATTTCAGGAATGGACCACCTCAAGTAACGGTTCGGGAATGAACCACCTCACATCAGCATCAGTTTTGGGAATGAATCCCAGGGTCGAGGCCCACATCGTCAAAGTTTTGGAATGAATCCGGGAATGAATCCCAGGGTCGAGGCCCACATTGTCAGAGTTTTGGAATGAATCCCAGGGGAATGGATCCCAGGGTCGAAGCCCACTTTGTCAGCAGTTTCGGGAATGAATCTCAGGGTTGAGGCCCACGACAGTATCAGTTTTGGGGATAAGTCCTAGGATCGAGGCCCACATCAGCAGTTTTGGGGATGAGTCCCAGGGTCGATGCCCACATCAGTATTAGTTTGGGGCGAGGCCCACATCAGTATCAGTCTTGGGGATGAGTCCCATGGTTTAGGCCCACATAATTGATTAATTATTTTGTAAAACATATAAATATTTTAATGAAAGTTGAATTAATTATTTTGTACATTAAAAAATTAAAAAATTAAAAAATAATTGATTAATTATTTTGTACATTATTTTGTTTTAAATGATGAATATATTGAAATTTCATATATTTATTAGTAGTGGAATTTAGATTCCTTATCGATGGGTGAGGAATTTAAATTCCACCATTTGAGGGAAATTGAATTCCTACGGAATTTTAATTTTTTCCCCACGTGTGTAACCAAACATTGGACATTCATTTCCTCTCTAACCTACTTTCCATCCAAGACATCATGACAAAAAGAGATAATATATTGCTAGTAGTAGACTAGTTCACCATTCTGGTTCGAAATCAAAACCGAACCATGATCGAACCGGAAGGAACTGTCCAATTTTGGTTAGGAAAACGGAATCGAAACCGGTTCTGTACTGTTCGGTTAGGATTCTCACCCTAGCTGAACCGTTGGAACCGTTCAGTTCTAATATTAATATAATAAATTTAAGTTCAATAAATATTTTTTTTTAAAGTTCAAGCTCTTTATTTTATTTTTAATTTAAGTTTTCATTTTAATATAATAAAATTCAAATAAATAATTTTTTATTATATTTATTTGGTAATAATATCCAATTATAAGTTTTTTACAAAAATTAATTTCATTTTTTTAATTTAAAATAAATAAATTGAATCAGAACCGAATTGAAACTGTTCGGTCCGGTTCTTGTTCGATTAATAGTTACAGTTCCCTAATCTTGTGGAATCGTAACCGAACCAGAATGATTCGAAACAATTATAACTCCACAAGATTGAGAATCATAATCATTTAGTTTGGTTACAATTTAGTACTGAATCGAACCGGTAGTCACGTCTCGCCAGGAGGTTTAAGGAGTTCAAAACAAAAGTAAAAGTTCAAGGTGGTAAAAACAAATTGTAAAATTTATGTACTAAATTTCTCTCTTTATAATAGGAAAAAAAATTCCCACTAGAGCAATCCTGTGTACACTGCGTCACACATAAAAATTAAAAATTAAAAATTAAAAAAATTATAAAAAAAAATTAAAATCTCGTTGCTGAGTTGCCAAATTTGGACTTTTGATTTTGGGAAATGGCATTAAAAAACAAGTGAGAAGTCAAATCTCAATATAAAATTTTCAACAGTATTATTTTGAGGAGGGCTGATCTTCCCCCTCCTGCCACGCCCATTTTCTTTGTTTCCCCTCAAATTTCTTAAATGTCCCATCTCTTTTTCTAAAATTTCATTTCTCAATAAACCAAATATATCCCGATTTTTTTAATATATTTTATATAAATACAAAAATATATAAATATAAAAATAACATATATATATATATATATTTTTTATTAATTAAATTTTTATTTTATAATTTTTTTTAAATTTATATTTTTTGGTCTTTATATATATATATATATTCTTTTTTATTTGTTTATAAATATTACAAATTTTATATTTATTATTATTTATTTTGTGTTTATTTATTAATTTAATTTTTGTGATTCTTTTTTAATTTATTTAACACTACTTATGTATTATAAAAAGTTCTCATGCATATTAGAAAAATATTCATTTAAAAATGTTCTCATCAGAATCAACACCTATTTTTAATAAAATAATTTTTTTTAAAAAATAAATAAAAGTAGATATGGATACTGATTTACGAAATTAAATAAGACAAATAACTTTTAATAAAGAATATATAAAATCATAATCATAATCATAATCAACACTACTTTTAATAAAGTATTTTAAAAAAAAAATTTTTTTTTTTAATAAATATATTAGATTTATTAAACAAATAGACTATAAAAAAAATTAATTTTATTTGGTTAAATTATATTTCTTATACAAAAGTAGTATTAATTAAATTAAAAATGAATCAAAAAAATTAATGAATAAATACGAAATCTGTAATATTTATTAATAAAAATAAAAAAATTATAAAATAAAAAAAATAATTAATAAAATTGAAAAATGATTTATAATTAGTATATAATTATTTTAAATTAATACATATAATTATATAAATTTTGTCATGTATAATAATTGAAGGGGAGTCATTTCACACAAAAAGGAGAGATATTATGGTAATCTTACAAGGGGACAAAAGAGGATGAGTGACGGGGGAGGAGTAATTTCCTATTTTGTGGCCTAAAAAAGCGAAGGTGCCTGAAAGCAAACCAAATCAAAAGGACAGATTCCAAATCATCATATGGAGAAAAGTTCACTGCAACGCAACCATCTTGGACTCCCAAACGCTTTATTGGGGGGCGCATCTACTATACTTTAGGGTATATGATATCCATATTATTTTAACCCTTAGATTAAATTATTTGAGATCCAACGACTAAGGTTTAAATGAATATTAAATAAATGATAATTTATTTTGTAACTTGAAACTTAAATAGCCGGTAAACAAAAATCTCCAATAAGACAAATATATCTTTGATTACTCGGCATAACCCTAAAATCCATGTGTATTTTTCCTTCGAACACTACTCATCCTCCTCCCCGCTGCTCTTTATTGTTGCTTTGCTTCGTCCTTACTCCTTACAGTTGCTTTTCCTTAAACCTTGCTCTTGCTGTCCGACTTCTTGATTTTGACATTCGTGTTCAAATACAAGAATTAAAGTAGCTAGTTATTTTTTTCTTTTATTTCTTTTCCCATATTATTTTTTGTTCATTTTGTAATTTTTCTTTGTTGCAGTTTTTTTTTTCAAAAATGTCGAGGTTATGCCACTCCGTGAGTGTCTAATGATTTTTTCTAGTCCCTTGTGTTGGATTTTCTAGGTCAAACCAAGATCTAATTAAGCATATAAACGTGTGAATACATCAATAAAGTTGCGGAAATACTCACTTTGATCGGCTTTTCCGATGCGAAGACAACAAAAAAAATTTCTTCCTCCATGGACGACTCTCGGCCAAGCTCCTTTCTTTGTGCTCCATGTGTTGTCTTCAAGCTCCAAGCTTGGGAATGGATTCCATGCTCATGAATGGGTTTCCCTATCAACTTTGTAGGACTGCTTTAGTGTGCTAGCACCTTGGAAATTTTGCCACAAAATTTCCATTTGCTCTTTGTTGTTCTCGGCCAAGCCAATAAATTGAGAGGAACAATGGCACCAAGGCCGTGAGTTAGGGGAGAAGGAGAGAAGAATATAAGTTGGTTTTGTGTATTTGGATTTCAAAAATCTAATACCAAAAATTCCAAATTCAAAAAGGTACAAGACATTAAAGCCTTCCATCTACTCACATCACTCACAAAAGTGACATATATCACATCACTCAAAGGTGGTGTGACTTCCATCACAAGAATGACTAATGATGTGATGCGTGATGTGACTTGTGGGCCCCACTTGATTCAAAATACGAGTGGGCCCGTAAACACTCTCGGACTCGGGTTCGTTAATTCTGAATTAACGAACTTTCCGTTGCGACGTAATTAAATAAAATTTAATTAAATAATTATACCTAGCAAAATTACTATTCACGTCGCTAACGAATTAATTCTAAATTAACTCGTTTGCCCGAATTAAAATACAATTTTAATTCCGCGTCGAAATCTAATTCGTATAATATATCTAATATATTATTTTATCGATTAATTCCAAATTAATCGTTCTCTCTCTTTTATATGAATTTTATCCCAGATAAAATTCTCTGTAATTAATCCTAGATCAATTATGTCTGAGTCATACGTCATCGGTGAATCTTCGGGAAGCGACCCATGAGATCCCTGGATATGTTGGCAGTAAATCCGGTCGTCGGACTATCCGAATACGTACGTACCTAGTACTACGTTTTTAACGATTTATAAGACATGGTTGGCTTCTAGCAAAGCACCGTGCCTACCCAATTCTCCAGAATATTCTTAAAGGAATATATAATCTATAGCAGGCGTAGTATACGTAGTATTACATATTGCGATCCAGTATCGGATGTCACATGCAAGGCCTGGGGCTGGAATTGTGTCTGCCCCGTACGAAGCATATATCGGATCTCTGGTAACTAGTCTCTGTAATCGGATAATCATGACCTAGTCATATTATCCCGATGACTGCATTACTAAAGAGTACTAGTTCCGTATCCTGCGTGATCATCATCTCCATATGACTGAAGTGATACTTTCATCTTGACATCACACCCAATACACTACGATTCTCAATATACCTAGAAGAGGCGTACACAGAACCTGTTAAAGCCCTGGACGACCAAAACCAAAGTATATTGATTGTCGCAAGTATTAGCGATGCAAGTCTCAGGTTAAGACCAAATACACCTACCCTGATTCAGACTTCCATAGACACATAGTCATACTACCAATGGAATTCCGAGGGGTCTATCCATAGTGAAGTTGTTTCCGTACCATCGGTAAACACAACCTCCTATTACACTTGCATAAGTATCCAATACTTAAATATATGAGAACTATGTTGTTATGCTCCCACATCGCGCACAAGTGCAATACTAGTCTATTCCGCATTATCGATGTCCAGTCTCGATAATACTACGACTAGGGAAATTTAATGATTAAACATTCATGGATTGATATTGTCTCATATCTTATCAATCCGAAACTAATCATTTGGACTTTTATCATTTATATATCCCGGTAATCAAATTACAAATGATAAAAGAGCAATTTCTTTTGTCACATAGTTAATTTGTACAACAACACCATGTTCTATACAAATAGTGATGCTATGAGTCATAATTGTCCAACAATCTTCCACTTGGCCTATAGCCAATCACTCAAGTGTCCTACTCTTGAACTATGTACGGTCACTCAAACTTCTACTTAGAAAAAGCTTTCGTCAGCGGATTTGCAAAGTTATCATATGATGCGATTTATTCGATCATCACATCGCCACGATGTATGATCTGAACGAATCAGATGAATAGTTAAAGTATATACTTGGAACATTGATGAGACCAATAATTCTTTAGCATGCACTGTAGCCTAGCTCAGCTGCTAACAGAACTACACCTAATCTGATTAGGATTATTATAGATCCAAAGTGTTTCTATTGCTGCCTCAGCTGCAACAATATTCCGCTTTTGTTGTTTATTCGGCAACAGTATCTTGCTTGGAAGATTTCCAGCTCACTTTTCTGTTGTTCAAACTATATAGTACCTTTATTACGACTTATAGTCGTTATTGTCGGTTTGAAAACTTGCAACAGGGTACCCAGTCACTTCAAGTTCTCCTTCTCTATAGCTTAAGAAAGCATCCTTAGTTCATCTAAGATACTTAAGGATGTTCTTAACATCAATCCAGTGACTATCACTTGGATTGGCCTGATTGTGACTCCATATGCTCAAAGCATATGAGACACCAGGTCGCGTTCATATATTTTAATGTACGAGTTCTCAGAGAGTGCCAACAACTTTTAGATCTATCCAAGTAGATCATTATTCCTAGAATAAAGGTTGTCTCTCCCAAGTATTCTATGGATAATTTTTATGAAAGCCAAGCTTTCACCGATTGTATTATGGGAATGTCATTTCCAAGAAATGATATATCATCATCATATAGGACAGTCATTGTCAGTGTGCTCCCACTAACATCCTTATATACACAAGAATCATGTTCGTTTTGAATTAAATCATATACCATTATGATTACATCAAAATGACAGTTTCAAGAATGCAATGCTTGCTTCAATCCATAAATGGATCGAATTAACTTGCAAACCTTGTTTTCTTGTTTAGGTACGACAAAATCGTCAGGATGTTGTAAACATCCTCCAAAAGGTTCCATTTAAGGAAAGCGATTTTGACGTTTAACTGCCATATTTCATGAATGAAACATGCAGCATAAACAAGCATTATCCAAATGGATTTAACCATGGCAATGAGTAAAAGGTTTCGTCGTAATCAACACAATGTTGATAACGATACATTTTCACTACAAGCCTAGCTTTGTATGTTTGTATGTTGCCATCCATGTATGTCTTCCTTGAAGACTTATATAGTACCAATAGGCACAATGTCTTCTGGTACATCAACCAGTGTCCAAACTTGGTTGGTATACATGGAATCAATTTCGGACTTCATGGCACCTTGCCATAATAGGGAGTCGATACCTTGTATCACTTCCTCATACGTAGTCAGTTAATATTCCTCAATAAGATTGGCATCTTTACGAGGTGAGATCAGTAACACATACCTCCCAAGTTGTTTTCTGACTCTCTCCGACTTACGCGGTTCTTGTGTATTCGAAAATTATGGTACAGTTTCATCCCTGATGATCTTTTTGTGTTCCATTAAGGAATCGGTGCCTGGAACAGTATTACTCCGATTTTTCATCGAGTTTTACTTTCCTCCCACTTACCACTGCATATAGGTATTCCTCTTAGGAAAACCGCATGACGAGTAACAATTAAATTGTTCTATTGTGAGTTGTATAAGTACTATACTTTTGTTACCCTAGGATAACCTACAATTTAGGCACTTATCCAATTTGGGTTCTAGTTTGGTCTCATCCAAACATATGCCCAGCATACCCAAATCTTCAAGAATGTGAAAACCTGTTTTCTTTCATGTTCATATCTAATATGAAATCTCTCAAACAGATTTTCATGGAACCTTATTCAAAATAAGTTTTACACTGTTTAATGCATATCCATAGAAGGAAAATGGTAGCTCAGAGCGACTCATGATTAACCATACTATGTCCAACAAGGTTCGGTTTCTCAGTTCAGACACACCGTCTAATTGAGGTGTTCCATGAGGAGTCCACTGTGAAAAAATACTATACTCTTTCAAGTAATTGAGAAACTTATTGCTTAAGTATTTTCCACCATGGTCTAACCGTGACGGTTTAATACTTTAGCTGATCTGTCTGTCTACTTTGTGCCGAAACTCTTTGAATTTATCAAAAGTTTCTGATTTGTGTTTCAAAAAACACATAACCATAACGCGATGCCACATCCGTAAAGGTTACGAAATGTTCATATCCACCTCTAGCCTAGCTAGATATGGGCTCACTTAAGTCACTATGAATGAGGGCTAACAGATCGATGTCACTTGTACTTTTACCAAGTAAAAGGTGTTTTAGGCACTTTGCCTAATAAACTAGATTCGTAGACATTATTTGAATAGGATCAAATCCATCCTAGTATCCACTCTTCAAAAGTGTGGATATACGAGTCTTGTTTAATGTGTCCCAGACAACAATGCCACTAATAAGTCTCATCTGATTAATTCAGTTTGAGCTATTTGTTTGTCATCTTATACGTTTGAGATTCATTTATATTCAAAATATAAATATTGTTATTCACATCTAATGTGTTTATCTCAATATCATCTTTATAAAATAAAACACTTAAGTGTTCTAGAATATAAAGGTATACTCGCAACGAGTTATACTCTGATATAGAGATAATGTTTCTAGTCAAACTAGGTACATTATAACAGTTTCCTAATTTACGTACACACCCGAAGGGTAGCTCATAAACTTAGGTTTCTATGGTTGAAAACAGCGACTCTCGTCCCGTTTCCAATTCGCAGATCAATCTCAACTGAAGTCAGTATCCTGCTAATCAGCAGATTCCGCACATCAGTACATATCTTATGTACCACATCTAGTATCAAAAATCTAATTTTGAAACTAATAGCGAACATGTTTATGACAAACATACTTGAAGTCAGAGTCTTACCCCGCCTTCACTTCCTTCATGTCTGCCTTGTTCATACGGCAGTCACGTATCCAATGACCCTATTTGCCACAGTTTAGGCAGACATCTTGGGATATGTCCTTTGTCTTCCCAGAAGACTATGATGATTTTTCCTTTGCCCATTTTAGAAGCTCTAGCTCTGCCTTCTAGAGCATAGCCATCAACTCTCCAAGAGTTTACTCTTGGTTCATAATGAACGTGATCCAGCTTTTGGGTAGAGACTATAAGATCAAATCTTTGGTAGTCTCGGCCACATAGGTAATGCCCAGCTAACCTAGGTGATCGATGTCAGCAATCATCTGCGACACCTAGTGCTCGACAGATGTACCCTCTGACATTCACGAACTAAAGAACTTCTTATGCAATTTGTACTTCTAAGATCTAATAATAGATCTATGAAGATCTTTAATTTCATCATCATGGTTCAAGGATCTAATCCTTAATTCTGACGAAGGAATTAAAGTGTCATTGTGGTAAGCATAATGGATTGAGCACTAAAGTTATCATCACATGAATATTCCAAATATCATGTTCTACTATTTGCTCAACTCCGGGCTTAGGCTCGAGATGTTTCTCTATCAAATAGAATAATTTCTCAGTTCCCAGGACTATCCTGAGGTATTATTCCCAATCTGAAAATTAAAGCCGTTTAAAGACATTTTCACCCAGGTTTATATTTTAAACGCTAATCTTTCAGTTATCTTGATTTCAATAGTCCAACTATCCAATCAACGATTTCAGGAACTATTGAATATAATGATTACTATAGTCTAACTATATAATCAACTATAATTTAATTAGTTAAATTCAAATATATTGATTACTATAATCCAATTATATAATCAACTATAAATTGAAGTAGTTTGAATACAGTCCAACTGTTTAATTAAAACAACAACTAAATATTAGTCCAACTAATATATTTTTATGTATTGACGAAAAATTGAAATGAGCGCGTATTGGCAAGTATCTAAACGAAATTGCAAATTTAATACTTGCCTCCCACTATTTTTCGGCGAGCCTCTGACCCTCTGTTGAGTACTCGGGAAACCTTGTTTCCTAGTGGGCTAGGATCCCGTTAAATAACACACAACCTTTACTTTGGCTAACAAGCTGTATGATATTTAACTAGGTAGATCTCTAAGATCAATTGGATCTCATCCAATTCCTAGATCCAGTAGGTGGATATCCAAGTCTGAAACATATATCTAATATATGCCAATATATCCAATATATTTATCTAACCTTTTTCCTCTGAATCAATTAAGTCTTGGCTTTGGCACAACAAACTTAATGATTCCAGTTAAGCGGGACCCATTGACCTTGGAAAGCTTCGTAATCAATGTCGATGGACAAGAAGTGATCTTGACTTTGGCCAATAAATCACAACTTGGACAAGACATGCGATATGGAATAAAGCCTTCATGATTCAAACACATCCGCGATGGATAAAGGTCTTGACTTTGGCCAACAAACCAGTGCCAATCTTGGATCTTGAGAATGAATCATTCAATGGAAGGAAAAACACTTAATATTTGTTGAGGGTTTTTCGCGTAATTGGAAACCAATTAATTATCTTTGATTAGGTCTCATCATACACCCTTAAGCATGCATTCTAAAGGCATAATAAGGCGCGATAAATAAATTAATAATGATATACAGATGGATATTTAAAACAACTTGTTCCTAGAACAAATCTCTCCCTTTCCTCTCTCCCGCTAGCACAAATCTTACTTCTACCCAATTACATAACACTTCTAAAGAAACCTCATTTACATTTAGGGGATAGGTGAGAAGAGAAATACAAAGAGTCAAGAGGTAATAGGCTGGACACGCAGGTCCAATTTAATAAATTCTAAATTTATTACAACAATTTCCAAAATTGCCCTCACCCATCTAATATCCATCCGATATACATTATTCATACATCACATCCATGTATTCACACAAAGCATGTTATCAATCAATCTAATCCAATTAATTAATCTGAAATTAATGACCATCCAATGTTCAAACAACGATTTGATTTGCGCGAGTCAAACTCGTTTTAAGAATAAGTACTTAAAGTACGAATTCTCGAATTATATCAAACTACAACATTAAATCCAATTTAATTTGTATTCAATACTAATTCTTTATTTAATTACAAATTAAATAATTACACTTTATTAATGAGCATTTGCGACTTAGATTCTAAATCTAATCTTAACGGGTCTCAAAGCCCAATTAACATCCAATGTCAATTTAATAAAGTCCAATGGGCTTTCAATTAATTTATAAGGCATAGACTTTGGCAACCAAAGCCCAATAAGGAATCACCCTTTTTTTCCAAAAATCAATTTAGGCCCATTAGGCCCAATTAAAATTTAAAGGTCCATTATATTATATTAGGACTTTATGGATATGGTTTTGGGCCCAATTGGATCCAACCAAATAACCTAAACCAAACTTGGCCCAACCAAGCCCATTAAGCCCAAATACAACTTTATAAGCCTAATTCCAAATTTAGCCCAACAATTAAATTCCAATATTCCCAATATCACAATTTAATTAACTAAAGTGTATAGCCATAATTAATTATTCAAATTAATATTTCCAAAACACCAATTTACATAATTAATCATGCTTATCATCATCAACACATGTCTAACATTATTGATGTTGGAATTGCTATGGTCATAAGGATCAATAAACAAGCATGAAACATAAGTGAATACAACAAGGGAGTTGCGGAATACTCACATCGATCGGTTGAGCGAAGCTTTGACGAACAAAAATTCCATTTTCTGCTCACTGCATGCTCGGCAGTCCACTGTCACAGCCCACTATATTTCGGCCATTGAAGGTCATCTTCGTCAAGCTCCAAGCTTCGTCAAATGATTCTCGGCTCATGGGTGGACTTCCCTATCACCTTCGCATGTCTCTCGGAGTGCTAGCTCTCTTGATTTTGCCACAAAACCAAGCACTTGCTTCCCTTTCTTCTTCCTTGGCTCTCGGTATTTAGGCAAAACCAGAAGAAAAAATCAGCCCTTGTGGGCATGAGAGAGATGAAGAGAATGGAGAGAGAGAGAGTTGTAATTGTTTTCAAAAAACAAGTTAATGAATGATATACCAAAAAATCAAATAAAATGGTATAAGTCATTTCATTCAATCACACTTGAGTGTAACACACTCAAACATCAACTTACATTAAGTCAATCAAGTTGTCAAGTCACATCACTCAAAGTGACAAGTGATTTGACGCTTGAAGTGACTAGCGATTTGACCCTTGATGTGACTAATGATTTGACACTTGATTTGACTTGCGTGCCGCACTCGAATTCGAAATGCGAATGCGCTCGCAAACAATCCCGGGCTCGGGTTCACTAATTCAAAATTAACAAATTTTCTGTTGCGACGCAATTAAATGATTACACCTAGTGAAGTCACTATTCACGTCGCTAACGAATTAATTCTAAATTAATTCGTTCGCCTGAATTAAAATCTAATTTTATTTCCGCGTCGAAATCCAATTTCGTTTAATATATCAAATATATTAATTTAACCGATTAATTTCAAATTAATCTTTTTCTCTCTTTAATGATATTTTATCCCAAATAAAAATATCTCTGCAATTAATCACAGATTAATTTTCTCTCTCATCTAATTAATCCCAGATTGATTAAAAGTGCGAGTCATACGTCATCGGTGAATCTTCGGGAAGCGACCCATGAGATCCCCAGATATATTGGTTGTAAATTCGGTCGTCGGACTATCCGAACACGTAAGTACCTCGTACTACGTTTATACCGATTTACAAGACAAGGTTGGCTTCTAGCTAAGCGCCATGCCTACCCAATTCTCCAGAAATATCCTTACATGAATAAAGGATCTATATCAGGCGTAGTATACGTAGTATTGCGTATTTCGATCCAGTATCGGATGATCACATGCAAGGCCTGGGGCTGGTACAGTGTCTGCCCCGTACGAAGCATATATCGGATTACGAGTAACTAGTCTCTTTAATATCGGATAATCATGACCAAGTCATATTATCCCGACGGTTGTAACCTTTTTTAGAGATCCAGTTCTATATCCCTGCGCGATCATCATCTCCATATGACTGGAGTGACACTTCCGTCTTGACATCACACCCAACACACTACGATTCTCAATATACCCAGCATAGGCGTACACATAACCTGTTAAAGCCCTGGATGACCGCAACCAAAGTATATTGATTGTCGCAAGTATTAGCGTTTGCAAGTCTCAGGTTAAGACCAAATACACCTACCCTGATTTCAGACTTCCATAGACACATAGTCATACTACCAATGGAATTCCGAGGAGGTCTATCCAGAGCGAAGCTGTTTCCCGTACCATCGGTAAAACAAAACCTCCTATTACACTTGCATGAGTATCCTATACCCAAATATATGAGAAGTATGCCGTTGTGCCCTCACAACGCGCACAAGTGTAATACTAGTCTTTTACGTATTCATCGATGTCCAATCTCGATAATACTCTGACTAGGGATATTTAATGATTTATCCTTCGTGGACTGATACTGTCTCATATCATTCTCAATCCAGGAACAAATCACAGGGACCTCCTATCATTTATACATCTAGGTGATCTAATCACAAATGATAAGAGTGCAATCTCTTTTGTCACATAGTTAATTTGTACAACAACACCATGATATGTACAAATAGTGACGCTATGGGTCATAATTGTCCAACAATCTCCCACTTTGCCTATAGCCAGTCACTCGAGTGTCTAACACCCGAACTATTTACGGTTGGCTCAAATTGCTGAGAAAAGCTTTTGTCAGCGGATTTGCATGATTATCATCTGATGCGATTTATTCGATCATCACATCGCCACGATGTATGATCCGAAAGTATGTATATGGATCGTTGATGAGACCATTAATTCTTTAGCCTGTGCTGACGCCTAGCTTAGCTGCTAACAGAACTATATCTAATTTAATTAGATTTATTTATCGACCTAGAAGGCTTCTATTGCCGCCTCAGCTGCAGTAATAACCCGCATTTTTTGTTTATTCGGTAATATTATGTTGCTTGGAAGATTTCCAGCTCACTGTTCCGTTATTCAAACTGTATAATACCGTCTGCAACTTATAGTCATTATTATCGGTTAGGAAACTTGCAACACTGATCCCAGTCACTTCAAGTTCTCCATCTCCATAGTTTAAGACAACATCATTAGTTCTCTAAGAAACTAACGGATGTTCTTAATATCAATCCAGTGACTATCACTCAGATTGGCCTGTTTGTGAATCCATATGCTCAAAGCGTATGAGACACCAGGTCACGTACATTTTTCAATGTACGATTTCTCGGAGAGTTTTCTCGAAAGCCAAGCTTTCACCGATTATTATTATGGGAATATCATTTCCAAGAAATGACATATTATCATTATTTTATAGGACATCCACTGTCAGTGCGCTCCCACTAACCCTCTTATATACAAAAGAATCATTTTCGTTTTGAATTAAATCATAAACTATTATGATTACATCAAAACGATAATTCTAAGAACCTATGCTTGCTTCAATCCAAACATGGATCGAATAACCTGCAAACCTTGTTTGCTTGTTATGATACGACAAAACCGACAAGATATTGTAAACATCCTCCAAAAGGTTTCCTTTTCAGGAAAGCGATTTTCCCGTTAAGCTCACATATTTCATAAATGAAACATGGAGCGTTAACAAGAATTATCCAAATGGATTTACCGTGGCAACAGGTAAAAGGTTGAATCGTAATCAACACAATGTTGATAACGATACCTTTCCGCTACAAGCCTAGCTTAGTACGTTGGTATGTTGCCTTCCATGTATGTCTTCCTTGAAGACTAATATAGTACCAACAGACACAATGCCTTGCGGTACATCAAATAGTATCCAAACTTGTTGATTTACATGGAATCCATTTCGGACTCATGACACTTTTTCATAATAGGGGGTCGATACCTTGTATCACTTCCTCATACGTAGTCAGTTGGTATACCTCAATAAGATTGACATCTTTATGAGGTGAGATCAGAAACCCATACCCCAGGTTGTTTTATGACTCTCTCCGACCTACGTGGTTCTTGTGTATTCGAAGATTAATGGAATAGTTACATCCTTGATGAAATATTTGTGTTCCATTAGGAATCGATGCCTGGAATAGTATTACTCCGATTTTCATTGAGTTTTACTATCCTCCCACTTACCACTGCATATCGGTATTCCTCTTAGGATAACCGCATGGTGAGCAACAATTACATTGTTCTCTCATGAGTTGTATAAGTACTATACTTTGGTATCCCTAGGATAACCTACAATTGGCACTTATCTAATTTGGGTTTTAGTTTGGTATCATCCAAACATATGCCTAGCATTCCCAAATTTTCAGGAATGAGAAACCCGGTTTCTTTCCCGTTTATATCTAATATGTAATCTGTCAAACAGATTTTTTTATGGAACCTTATTCTAAATAAGTTCTGCACTGTTTATGTGTATCCGTTGAAGGAAATGTTAGCTCAGAGCGACTCACGATCAACCTTATCATATGTAACAAAATTCGGTTACTCTGTTCGGACACACCGTCAAAATGACGTGTTCCGGGAGGAGTCCTCATTGAAAGAATACTATACTCTTTCAAGTATATTAGAAACTTATTGCTTAAGTATTTTCCATTACGGTCTTATCGTGACGGTATAATACTTTAGCCGGTCTGTTCGTCTATTTCGTGTCTAAACTTTAAAAGTTTCCAATTTGTGTTCTAAAAAGAAACACATAACCATAACGCGATGCCACATCCGTAAAGGTCACTAAATATTCATATCCACCTCTAGCCTAGCTAGACATGGGCCCACTTGCTTCACTATGAACTAGGGCTAACAGATCGGTGACATTTGCACTTTTACCAAGTAAATAGTATTTTAGGCACTTTGTCCAATAAACTAGATTCGTAGACTTTATTTGAATAGAATCAAATTAGTCCTAGTACCCACTCTTCAAAAGTGTGGATATACGAATCTTGTTCATTGTGTCCCAGACAACAATGCCACTGTATGTTTCTCCTGATTAAATCAGTTTGAGCTATTTGTTTGTCACGTTATACGTTCAAGATTTATTTATATTCAAAATATAAATTCTATTATTCACATCTAATGTGTTTATCTCAATATCATCTTTATATAATAAAACACTTTAGTGTTCTAGAATATAAAGGTATATCCGCAATGGATTATACACTGATACAGAGATAATGTTTCTAGTCAAACTAGTTACATTATAACAGTTTCCTAATTTAAGTACACACCCGAAGGTAGTTCCCAAACTTAGGTATCTACGGTTAAAATAGCGACTTTCGTCCCATTTCTAATTCACAGATGAATCTCAATTGATGTCATTATCCTGCTCATAGTAGATTCTGAACATCAATATATATTTATATCACACTAAGTATCTAAAATCCAATTTTAATACTAGTAGTGAATATATTTATGACAAACATATTTGAAATCAGAGCCTTGCTCATCTTCTATTCCTTCATGTCTGCTTTTTCCAAACGGCAGTCATGCTTCCGCGATCCCGTTTGCCACAATTTAGGCAGAAATTTTGGGATATGTCATTTTTCTTCCCAGAAGACTATAATGATTTTGCCTTTGCCATTTTCAAAATTCCAGTAGCCTTTGGCCAAGCCTTGGCCTTCTAGAATATCGAAGTAAGGTGGGCCTTGCGCTACTTGCCTTATTGCAAATTTTGACTTTATCTCATTGAGAATAGTCATTAACTCTCCAAGAGTTTATTATTGCAATTTAGTACTTCTAAGATCTAAGTATAGATCTATAGAGATCCTTCAATTTTATTATCATACTTTAAGGATCTAATCATTAGTTCTGATTAAGAAATTAAGGAGTCTACTGCGACAAGCTTAATGGATTAAGCACTAAAGTTATAATTACATATATCTTCCAAAGATTATGCTTTACTATTTGCTTAACTCCGGGCTTAGGCATAATATGTTATTTTATCAAATAAAGTAACTTATTAGTTTCCAAGACCATCCTGAAATTTTTCCCAATTTGAAAATTAAACCATTTAAATACATTTTCCCTAGGATTATGTTTTAAATGTCAATCTTTCAATTTCTATCTTGATTCTAATAGTCCAACTATTTAATCAACGATTTCGGTACTATTTATTATAATGATTACAATAGTCCAACTATTTAATCAACTATAATTTAATAGATTAAAATCAATTATATTGATTACTATAATCCAATTATAAAATCAATTATAAATGAATAGTTTGAATACAGTCCAACTGTTTATTAAAACAACGATTTAAATATTAGTCCAACTAACATTTAATTTATTTGACGAATGTTATTTGTGATTGAGCGCATATGGCAAGTAATTAAACGAATATTGCAAATTGAATTCTTGCCTCCCACTATTTTTCGGCGAGCCTCTAACCATCTGTCGAGTACTCGGGAAACCGTGTTTCCTAGTGGGCTAGGATCCCGTTAAATATCACACAATCTTGACTTTGGCCAACAAATTGTATGATAATTAACTAGGTAGATCTCTAAGATAGATTGGATCCAATCCAATTCCTAGATCCAGTAGGGGGACATCCAAGTCCGAAACATATATCTTATATATGCTAATACATCCAATGTATTACCTAACCTTTTTCCTCTTAATCAACTAAGCCTTGGATTTGGCACAACAAACTTAGTGATCCCAGTTAAGCGCGACCCATTGACCATGGAAAGCTTCGTAATCAATGTCGATGGACTAGAAGTGGTCTTGACTTTGGCCAACAAACCACAACTTGGACAAGACACCAATATGGAACAAAGCTCTCGTGATTCAAACACATCCTCGATTGACAAAGGCCTTGACTTTGGCCAACAAGCCAATGCCAGTCTCGGATCTTGAGTAAGAATCACTCAATGGAATGAAAGACGCTTAATATTTGCGAGGGTTTTTCGAGTGCAAATTGGTAACCAATTTATTATCTTTGTTAAGGTCTCATCATCATACACCCTTAAACATGCATTCTAAACACATAATAAAACGCGTATAATAAAATAATAATGATATGCAGATGGATACTTTACACATTGATCCTAGATCAAATCTCTCCCTTTCTCTCTCCCGCTAGCACAAGTATTACTTTACCCGTTACACTACACTTCTAAAGAAACCTCATTTACATTGAGGGGAATAGGTGAGAAGAGAATACACAGAATATGGAGGTAATAAGGCTGGACACGCAGGTCCAATTAATAAATTCCAAATTTATTACAACAATTTCTAAAATTGTCCCACCCATCTAATATCCATCTGATATACATTATTCATACATCGCAACCATGTATTCACTCAAGCATGCTATCAATCAATCTAATCCAATTAATTAATCTGATAATTAGTGATCATCCAATGTTCAAACAACGATTTGATTTTGCTCGAGTCAAACTCGTTTTGCGAATAAGTACTCTAAGTACGAATTCTCGAATTAAATTAAACTACATAATTAAATCCAATTCAATTTGTATTTAATTCTAATTCGCTATTTAATTCCAAATAAAATACTACACTTTATTAACGAACCTTTACGACTTAAATTCCAAATTTAATCGCTACGGGTCTCAAAGCCCGATTAACATCCAACGTCAATTTAATTTAAGTCCAATAGGCTTTTAATTAATTTCTTAAGGCGTGGATTTTTGGTCAACTCGGGTCGAACCCAATAACCAAAGTCCAATCCGGGAGTTACCCCATAAGCCTAGAAATCAATTCAGGCCAATTAGGACAAATTAAACTTTAAAGGTCCATTAGTCGCATTTGGGCTTTATGGATGCGGTTTTGGGCCTAATTGGATCCAACCAATTTTGCCTAAACCCAACTTAGTACAACTAAGCCCAATAAGCCCAATTACAACACAACAAGCCCAAATCCAATTTTAAGGCCCAAATAATTAAATTCCAAAAATCCAATTTCCAATTTAATTACACTAAAGTGTATAACACAATTAATCACTCAAATCAATATTTCCAAAACATTAATTTATACAATTAATCATGCTCAATTACAACAAAACATGTCCAACACATTTCATCAAAAATCAAACCCAATTCATGCTCTTATGCTCTCGATTTTTGGGGATTTTTCATATCTGATTCGGTTTCAATCCAATTAAATCCACAATCGACATAAATCAACACAACCAACATCATTCCAACTCATCCAATGATTAAAATCAAAAAACACCAAGATCACATTTAGGGCACCACATTCGGCCAACACAAAATTTTGGGCAAAAATTGTTCCAAACCAATTTTCTTGAAATTGATCCAATCAAACTTCAATTCAAACACATTTAAGCATACTAATTCATCCAATTTCATTATACATACTCAAAACCAAGTTTACCCAAATTTTAAGCCCTAAACTTTTTCATGCTTTTCCTTGCTCTGATACCATTGTTGGAATTTGCTAAGGTCCCAAGGATCAATAAACAAGCATGAAACATAAGTGAATACAACGAGGGAGTTGCGGAATACTCACATCCATCGGTTGAGCGACGCTTTGACGAAAAAAAATTCCATTTTCTGCTCACTGCATGGTCGGTAGTCCACTGTCACAACCCACTACATTTCGGCCATTGAAGGTCATCTTCGTCAAGCTCCAAGCTTCGTCAAACGATTCCCGGCTCATGGGTGGACTTCCCTATCACCTTCGCATGTCTCTCGGAGTGCTACCTCTCTTGATTTTTGCCACAAAAACCAAGCATTTGCTTCACTTTCTTCTTCCTTGGCTATCGGTATTTAGGCAAAACCAGAAAAAAAAATCAGCCCTTATAGGCGTGAGAGAGATGAAGAGAATGGAGAGAGAGAGAGTTGTAATTGTTTTCAAAAAACAAGTTAATGAATGATATACCAAAAAATCAAATAAAATGGTATAAGTCATTTCATTCAATCACACTTGAGTGTAACACACTCAAACATCAACTTACATCAAGTCAATCAAGTTGTCAAGTCACATCACTCAAAGTGACAAGTGATTTGACGCTTGAAGTGACTAGCGATTTGACGCTTGATGTGACTAATGATTTGACGCTTGATTTGACTTGCGTGGCGCACTCAAATTTGAAATGCGAAGCACCATGCCTACCCAATTCTCCAGAAACATGCTTACATGAATAAGCGATCTATATCAGGCGTAGTATACGTAGTATTGTGTATGTCGATCCAGTATCGGATGTCACGTGCTAGGCCTGGGGCTGGAATTGTGTCTACCTCGTATGAAGCACATGTCGGATCTCTAGTAACTAGTCTCTATAATCGGATATACATGACCTTGTCATAATATCCCGATAGCTGCAGCATATAAGAGAACAAGTCCCGTATCCTACGTGACCATCATCTCCATATGACTGGAGTGATACTTCCGTCTTGACATCACACCCAACACACTATGATTCTCGATATACCCAGAAGAGGCATACACAGAAACTGGTTAAAGCCCTGGATGACAAAAACAAAAGTATATTGATTGTCGCAAGTATTAGCGGTGCAAGTCTCAGGTTAAGACCAAATACACCTACCCTGATTTCGGACTTCCATAGACACATAGTCATACTACCAATGGAATTCTGAGAGGGTCTATCCAGAGCGAAGCTGTTTCCCGTACCATCGGTAAAACACAACCTCCTATTACACTTGTATGAGTATCCTATACCAAAATATATGAGAACTATGCCGTTATTCCCTCACAACGTGCACAAGTGTAATACTAGTCTTTTACGCATTATAGATGTCCAATCTTGATAATACTCTGACTAGGGATATTTAATGATTTATCCTTCGTGGATTGAACTGTCTCATATCATTCTCAATCCAAGAACAAATCATAAGGACCTCCTATCATTTATATATCTTGGTGATCTAATCAAAAATGATAAGAGAGCAATCTCCTTTGTCACATAGTTAATTTGTACAACAACACCATGATCTGTACAAATAGTGACGCTATGGGTCATAATTGTCCAACAATCTCCCACTTGGCCTATAGCCAGTCACTCGAGTGTCTTACACCCGAACTATGTACGGTTCGCTCAAACTGCTGAGAAAAGGCTTTCGTCAGCGGATTTGCTTGATTATCATCCGATGTGATTTATACGATCGTCACATCGCCACGATGTATGATCCGAACGAATCAGATGAATATCGAAGTATATATCTGGATCGTTGATGAGACCATTAATTCTTGAGCCTGTGCTGAAGCCTAGCTCAGCTGCTAAAAGAACTATATCTAATCTAATTAGATTATTATCGATCCAAATGGCTTCTATTGCTGCCTCAGCTGCAGCAATAACCCGCATTTGTTGTTTATTCGGTAAAAATATCTTGCTTGGAAGATTTTCAGTCACTGTTCCGTTTTTCAAACTGTATAGTACCATTTGCGACTTAAAGTCATTTTATCGGTTTAGAAAACTTGCAGTAGTGATCCCAGTCTCTTCAAGTTCTCATTCTCCGTAGAATAAGACATCATCCTTAGTTCTCTAAGAAAATAACGGATGTTCTTAATATCAATCCAGTGACCATCACTGGGATTGGTCTGTTTGTGAATCCATATGCTCAAAGCGTATGAGACACCAGGTCGCGTATATTTTTCAATGTATGATTTCTCGGAGAGTTTTCATGAAAGCCAAGCTTTCACCGATTGTTTTATAGGAATATCATTTCCAAGAAATGACATATTATCATTATTTATATGACAGCCACTGTCAGTGCACTCCCACTAACCTCCTTATATACACAAGAATCATTTCCGTTTTGAATTAAATCATACTCCATTATGATTACATCAAAACGATAATTCTAAGAAGTTAATGCTTGCTTCAATCCAAACATGGATCAATTAACCTGCAAACCTTGTTTGCTAGTTTTGGTACGAAAAACCGACAGGATGTTGTAAACATCCTCCAAAAGGTTTCCGTCTCACATATTTCATAAATGAAACATGCAGCATTAGCAAGCATTATCCAAATGGATTTACCATGGCAACAGGTAAAAGGTTTCGTCGTAATCGACATAATGTTGATAACGATATCTTTTCGCTACAAACCCAGCTTAGTACGTTGGTATGTTGCCATCCATGTATGTCTTCCTTGAAGACTTATAAAGTAGGAATAGGCACAATGCCTTGCGGTACAACAACTAGTGTCTAAACTGGGTTGTTATACATGGAATCCATTTTGGATTCATGGCACTTTGCCATAAAAGGGAGTCGATACCTTGTATCACTTCCTCATACGTAGTCAGTTGGTATACCTCAATAAGATTGACATCTTTATGAGGTGAGATCAGAAACCCATACCCCAGGTTGTTTTCTGACTCTCTCCGACATACGCGGTTCTTGTGTATCCGAAGATTAATGGTATAGTTTCATCCTTGATGAACTATTTATGTTCCATTAAGGAATAGGTGCCAGGAATAGTATTACTACGATTTTCATCGAGTTTTACTATCCTCCCACTTACCACTGCATATCGATATTCCTCTTAGGAAAATCGCATGGCGAGTAACAATTAAAATTGTTCTCTTGTGAGTTGTATAAGTACTATACTTATGGTTTCCATTGGATAACCTACAATTGGCACTTATCCAATTTGGGTTCTAGTTTGGTATCATCCAAACATATGCCTAGCATCCCAAATCTTCAGGAGTGAGAAACCCGGTTTCTTTAATGTTCATATCTAATATGAAGTCTGTCAAACAGATTATTATGGAACATTATTCAAAATAAGTTCTGCACTGTTAATGCGTATCCGTTGAAGGAAATGGTAGCTCAGAGCGACTCATGATTAACCTTATCATGTCCAACAAAATTCGGTTACTCAGTTCGGACACACCGTCAGATTGACGTGTTCCGGGAGGAGTCCTTATTGAAAGAATACTATACTCTTTCAAGTATTAGAAACTTATTGCTTAAGTATTTTCCATTACGATCTTACCGTGACAGTTTAATACTTTAGCTGATCTGTTTGTCTATTTCGTGTCGAAACTTTAAAAGTTTCCGATTTATGTTTCAAAGGAAACATGTAACCACAACGCGATGCCACATCCGTAAAGGTCACGAGATATTCATATCCACCTCTATCCTAGCTAGAAATGGGCCCACTTGCTTCACTATGAACTAGGGCTAACAGATCAGTGGCATTTGCACTTTTACCAAGTAAATGTGTTATAGGCACTTTGCCCTATAAACTAGATTCGTAGACTTTATTTGATTTAAATCAAATTTGTCCTAGTACCCACTCTTCGAAAGTATGGATATACGATTCTTGTTTAATTGTGTCACAGACAACATTACCACTATTAAGTTTCATCTGATCAAATCAGTTTGAGCTATTTGTTTGTCATATTATATGTTTGAGATTTATTTATATTCAAAATATAAATTCTATTATTCACATCTAATGTGTTTATCTCAATATCATCTTTATATAATAAAACACTTTAGTGTTCTAGAATATAAAGGTAAATCCGCAACGGATTAAACACTGATATAGAGATAATGTTCCTAGTCAAACTAGTTACATTATAACAGTTTCCAAATTTAGGTACACACCCGAAGGTAGTTCCTAAACTTAGGTATCTACAGTTAAAACATAGACTTTTGTCCCGTTTCCAATTCGCAGATAAATCTCAACTGAAGTCAGTATCCTGCTCATAGCAGATTCTGAACATCAGTATATATTTATGTACCACACTAAGTATTTAAAAATCTAATTTTAATACTAGTAGTGAACATAATGTTGACAAACATATTGAAGTCGGAGCCAAGCCCGTCTTCAATTCCTTTGTGTCTGCCTTTTCCAAACGGCAGTCACGCTTCCGCGATTTCGTTTGCCACAATTTAGGCAGACATTTTGGGATATGTCTTATATCTTCCCAGAAGATTATAATGATTTTGCCTTTGCCTTTTCCACATCTCAGAAGCGTTCGGCCTAGCCTGAGCCTTCTGGAATGTCGAAGTAAGGTGCGCCTTACGCTACTTGCCTTATTGCAAACTTTGGCTTTGTCTCTTTGAGAATAGCCATTAACTCTCCAAGAGTTTAGTATTGCAATTTTTACTTCTAAGATCTAAGAATAGATCTATGAAGATCCTTAAATTTCATTATCATACTTTAAGGATCTAACCTTATTTCTGATTAAGAAATTAATGAGTCTAATTAGCAAGCTTAATGGATTAAGCACTAAAGTTGTCATTACATAAATCTTCCAAAGATTGTGCTCGACTATTTGCTTAACTCCGGGCTTAGGCTTAATATGTTATTTTATCAAATAAAGTAACTCATTAATTTCCAGGACCATCCTGAAACTTTATTCCCAATTTAAAAAATAAAGTCGTTTAAATACATTTTCCCCAGGATTATGTTTTAAACACGAATCTTTTAATTTATCTTGATTCTAATAGTCCAACTATTTAATCAACGATTTCGGTATTTTTAAATATAATGATTATTATAGTCCAACTATATTAATCAAATATACTTTTAATTGTTTGAATACAGTCCAACTGTTAATAAAACAACGATTTAAATATTAGTCCAACTAACATTTAATTTATTTGACGAATGATATTTGATTGAGCGCGTATGGCAAGTAATTAAACGAATATTGCAAATTCAATTCTTGCCTCCCACTATTTTTCGGCGAGCCTCTAACCCTCTGTTGAGTACTCGGGAAACTGTGTTTCCTAGTGGGCTAGGATCCCGTTAAATATCACACAATCTTGACTTTGGCCAACAAATTGTATGATAATTAACAAGGTAGATCTCTAAGATCAGTTGGATCCAATCCAATTCCTAGATCCAGTAGGGGGACATCCAAGTCCGAAACATATATCTCATATATGCCAATATATCCAATATATTTCCTAAGATTTTTCCTCTGAATCAACTAAGCCTTGGCTTTGGCAAAACAAACTTAGTGATCCCAGTT
>SKCR01044897.1:0-47704 GCA_019454045.1 Zanthoxylum bungeanum | reverse complement strand
ACTGGGAGGAGGGCGCGGCTGCTCAGCCCATGAGGCTTGAAGGTGTTCGAAGAGGGTCCACTACATTGGGATACTTTGATGTCGAATCTAATAACACAATCACACAGACTATTGCATCCCAGGCATTTAGGCGTGATCATGGTTCCCCTCAAGTCTTGGCAGTGCACCTTAATTTTATAGCTGTTGGAATGTCCAAAGGGGTCATTATTGTTGTGCCCAGTAAATACTCTGCTCATCATCGTGACAGCATGGATTCAAAGGTTTGCTTTTTACTTCACTCCCACTGCTTTCTTGTTTGTGTTTCTGTTGCTTCTCGTTAAAATGAAATATTTGTTTATATTATTCTTCATATTGTTTTTGCAAATGAAGTATCTTGAATATAAATTTAAAGTAATTTGAACATATCTTGTCCATAAATAAAGCCTGTGTTCTAAAACGCGCTAGGCCCCAGTTGGGCGGTGCCTAGAGCGCCTAGGCGGGGCCTAGACGGTTAATCGGAAATTGAGAATTTCTATAATTAGGTTTAAGATTTGGTACGATTTGGAGAAATTAATCATAGAGAAATGTTATTTGAATAATGAGTAATATTTATAAATGGTCAATTTAATGAGAAACTAACAAAAATTGGAAAAAAATTAGAGTTTTTTGAAATTAGGATTTATGCTCTAAATTGGGATTTTTTTTCAAATTAATGAGTTAGAGAGTTAATTTTGTAAAATTAAAGTTAGGGTTAGGATTGAGGTGTGAAATTCGGATGGAAAAAACAATAATTTCGAATTAACCGTTGACCGACGAATTTGCCGGCGAAAATTTGCCGAAATGGGCAGAAAACGCCGCCCATTCCGGCAAGCGCCTGGCCCCAATGATTTGGTGCCAGGCACGGCGGCCATAGGCCGCCGAACCTATATGTGCCTAGGCACGGGAAACCGTAGTTAAGTCACAAAATAAAAACAGCTGACAAACATGCGTAAATTGCTTAGAACTTGCTCCATGTGTAAATTGCGTGATACTACCGTGTGAAAGCATCATATAGTATCTTGAAGTGAAGAAATTTTCACCTGTCAAGATGTCAAGCAGTCCTGACCTGCTACATATATTTCAGATGGTGATGCTTGGTTTGCTAGGGGATCGGTCTCAGGCCCCTGTAACTTCCATGTGCTTCAATCATCCAGGAGATCTTCTCTTAGCTGGGTATGGCGATGGTCATGTTACAGTTTGGGATGTGCAGAGGGCATCTGCAGCGAAAGTTATTACCGGAGAACACACTGCACCAGTTGTACATACATTATTTCTCGGGCAGGATTCTCAAGTTACTCGTCAATTTAAAGCAGTTACTGGTGATACTAAGGGCCTCGTGCAGTTACATTCTTTATCAGTGGCTGTGGTTCCCTTGCTAAATAGGTTCTCTATTAAGACGCAGGTAAGACACCAGTCTGTTTAATAAGGGATGTATATATGTAGCATTATATATTTGTGTTTAGTCATACTTGAGAAACAATGGTCAATGGGTTTATCCTCCTCAAGTTAATAACTTAATGTTTATCATGAAAATTAGCGTCTTCTTGATGGGCAAGGCATTGTACTATCAGCTACACCCCTTCTTTTCGACGAATCTTGTGGAGGTGCTCCGCTATCCTCTCAGGGCAACTCATCTGCTTCGGCCAGTAGTATTGGTAGTATGATGGGAGGGGTAGTAGGGTCTGATGCAGGTTGGAAACTGTTTAATGAAGGGTCCCCTTTGGTTGAAGAAGGTGTGGTCATATTTGTCTCCTATCAAACTGCACTTGTGGTATGAAGTCCTCAAATGATAGCACAAATGCCAGTATTGAGTATGATGCTTTCTTCTTTGGACATTTCTTATTCAAAAACTCTTCTTCATTGCAGATAAGACTTACTCCCACCTTAGAAGTTTATGCACAAATCTCTAGGCCAGATGGGGTCCGAGAGGGTGCCCTGCCTTACACTGCTTGGAAATGCATAACAACATGTAACAGTTCTTCAACGGGTATGTATTGTCTGAGTTTGTTAAAATTTAATAATTTATATCGACAACTTTTTAATGCATCAATATCTTGCAGAAAGTATTCCCGCTGAAGCAGCAGAGAGAATTTCATTGCTTGCAATTGCTTGGGATCGAAAAGTTCAGGTTGCAAAGTTGTTCAAATCAGAGCTTAAAGTATATGGGAAGTGGTCCCTTGATAGTGCAGCTATCGGTGTGGCTTGGTTGGATGATCAGGTAGTCATTCTTTGTTTGTTTGTTTGCTTATCTCATATGCATTTAAATTACTCCAGTTTCGAATGGTCAATGACTCTTCTTTTACATTCCATTTTTATGTCTACAGCATTCTGCTTGTTAATAGCTAAAAATCTATGTGGCTGATTGAGGTTGTATATTTTTCCAGATGCTGGTGGTTCTTACACTGTCAGGACAGTTGTATTTGTTTGCAAAAGATGGAACTGTAATTCATCAAACAAGTTTTGTGGTAAATGGGTCTAGAGGATATGATCCCGTTGGATATCATACCTACTTCATTAATGTTTTCGGGAACCCTGAGAAATCCTATCATAATTGTGTGACTGTCAGAGGAGCTTCTATATATGTACTTGGACCTATGCATCTTGTTGTTTCCCGGCTTCTTCCTTGGAAGGAACGAATTCAGGTTCTCCGGAAAGCAGGTGACTGGATGGGTGCCTTGAACATGGCTATGACACTTTATGATGGCCAAGCTCATGGTGTTATCGACCTTCCCAGAACCCTAGATGCTGTACAGAAGGCCATAATGCCTTATCTGGTAGAGTTGCTACTGTCATATGTAGATGAGGTATTTTCTTATATTTCAGTGGCATTTTGCAACCAAATTGAAAAACTGGGACAAATTAATGATCCACAAAGAAGAAGTAGTACTGTGCACACTGAAATTAAAGAGCAGTTTACCCGTGTTGGTGGTGTAGCCGTCGAATTCTCTGTCCATATCAATAGGACTGACATACTTTTCGATGAAATTTTCTCCAAATTCGTGGCTGTTCAACATAGAGGTACTCATGGCATCAATGTCTACTTTGAACTTAATTTTTTCATTGAACTCTATTTTAATTATGATATTGAAATTTAGATCTGGATTGATATGTTCAAATGCAAAATGAGAATCCATATTGTGTGAGTAATTCATGATGGGGAGTGATAATCTCTTTTTGAAAAGTTTCATGGTCGAAAGCAGAAAGGCTTGAAAGTTAGGTCTATATTGTATTATGATGTAGATGGAATTTAATTTGCATTAAACTTCATTAACTTTGAGGTGGATTGCCTTTCATATATAATATGATGACAATGCAGTCTGGAGAATAATAGATGGTGATACATAGTTGCCTGAGATAGTTTGTATTGACTGCATCATCATATGATTTTAATGACTTGCTTTACTGTTTGCTAGACACATTTCTGGAGCTTTTGGAGCCATATATTTTAAAGGACATGCTTGGATCTCTACCCCCTGAGGTATTATTTAGTGTTTAAGCATTTAGCCTTGTTGTGAGTTTTGTCATAAATTTAATTCCTTTCTTTTTTTTTTTTTTTTCATTTTTTTAAAATTTCTCCTCAAAGATAATGCAAGCACTGGTAGAGCATTATAGCACCAAAGGATGGCTACAGCGAGTAGAACAATGTATTCTTCATATGGACATTTCCTCATTGGACTTCAATCAGGTCATATTGCATCATAGTTTACAATTCTTTGTTAGTCATTTCTTATTTAAAAATTCTAATAATTTTTTGTGCTAAATGCTGTGGGTATATACGCAATTTATTTTGTAGGTTGTCAGGTTATGCCGAGAGCACGGACTCTATGGTGCTTTTGTCTATCTTTTCAACAAAGGGTTGGATGATTTTCGCGCCCCTTTGGAAGAGCTGTTAATAGTTCTACGAAATATTCAAAGAGAAAGTGCTTCGGCCCTTGGGTACGTTCCCCAATATGCAGTGCCTATGCTCTATTGTTCTGTTAATTGAATATCCATGTGCTTTGTTCTTCCCCCTATTTTTTTCTTTTCAAGCTTGCAATATCAAAGTTACAAACTTGTACTGCAATATGGTAGCTACCACTAGGATAGTAGGATGCATGACCAGAGTCTGGTGGAATTTTGATTAAAGTGACATGTAATTCAAATATCCAAATGAAGTTTGCGCATGTGTCTTACTGGTGTATACAACACACAATAGAAGAAAATACTTGTTTTGTGAATGTCTGGGATTGGATGGATCAAATATGCATTTGGTAGTTTCTGTGTAGGTTGTTTATTTTCTTCAAATTGCTTAGATTTTCTGGAAAAGATAATTAAAGAATTCTTTTGACTTTATCCCCCTTTTTTATTCCACTTACTAGCATCTTATAGTGATTCCATTTGGAAATACAAAACCCCCTATGAATTAAATATCTGGTTCGTCTTTGTATTTGTATTGTTAATTGTGCTCTTAGGTTTTTGGGTCATGATATTACTTGAAATGGTTATTTCTTTTAACTTTTCTGCTAACAGTTACAGGATGCTTGTGTATCTAAAGTATTGCTTTCAAGGTCTTGCGTTTCCACCAGGTTTGACTTAAGATCTCATTATTTGATCTTTGTTTAATTAGATTAACTATAAATATCCCTTTTGTACAGTGGACTCATTTTAAAGATAGTTCTATGTAAGGGCGAAGCCTTGTGTTGGCTAATCCAAGCTATAGCCCCATTGTTTTGGCCTATGCTGTCAAAGGCGGTAGGCAGGGCAAGACATTTTGGTAGTTTAACCTGCCCAAGCGTTGTCTAAGCGCCACCTTTGACCAGTCAAAGGACGGGTTGACTAGTCAAACATGCTGAATTTTATCAAATATATAAGGAATTATAACTTACAATGCCTAAGGCGTTGCCCAAGTGTCGCAGGTGGCTGTTTGACAAACCCACCCAAGCCTTTAATAACAACATACGTTTTGGGTAAAAGAAAAATTTATATATTATTATTAATTTTTAGAATAAAATCATATTTAGTTTTCTATTGCTCTATAGATATTTAGAAATAGAGAATTTATCATCGATTTATACACTTTTTTTCATTATCATCAACTTAATTCTCTCTCTATCCTTGTGAGCAATATTGAGCTTTATACCTCTTGTACCACTAGTACAAGAGAGTTTTCATATATTTATATTGTACCTTTATTTATTAACAAGTTAATTTCTTGTCATAAGTATTTTATGTTTCATATGTAATATAGGCTCATGTATCAAACTAGATGGATATTTTAATTACAGTTAACGTGACTTCCAGTTTATTTCTTTTTTATTTAACAAGCAATCTACCCAAAATTAAACGTACCCCCTTAACCCTTAACCTTTTGCTTTCACGACAAAAGATCAATCAAGTAGGTTATCTTTTGGAGATGACGTAACTCTAAAATTTTCAAATTAATACATAAGAAAGGGAAACAAAAATTTAATGTAGCCTGGCCCCGAAAAAAAAAAAATTCTAGCTTTGCCCCTGGCTCTATGGATCTTAAAGTGGACCAATTTATATGGAAGTGGTTGGTTATTATCAAGGTTTTTACTTCATTAACATACTTGGAATGTTGTCCAATGCTGAATGCATTTGTTCATCAGAAATGAGATCTTCTAATTTCATTTTCACAGTGATACATTGAATTGTCAAAATTTTGCTAGTCAAAAAATTATGGCAATCAACATGTGGTTGGTTGTTTGCCAAGAATTGAAAATATTTTAATTCATTTAAAGGAAATGGCCAGTTTCTCATATGAAATTGTTCAAGTGCTTGCACTGTGGTTGAACTCTATGAAATGGTAACCAAAGCTAACCTGCTTCCCTAGATTATATTGTATTAGCTGTAACATTTGGAAAGCTTTATTTTTCAATTTCTGAAATAAGGCAATATCACAGATTTGACCAAGAAATATTGAGTCATCGTATACTCTATTTACAGGGCATGGAACTCTTCCTTCCTCACGCTTGCCATCTCTTAGAACAGAACTTGTGCAGTTTCTTTTGGAGGAATCTGATGCTTTGAATGCACAAGCAGCTTCAAGCTTATCGCTTAAAGGATCATATCTGAACCTGTATCATCTCTTGGAATTAGATACCGAAGCTACTTTAGATGTTCTGCGATGTGCTTTCATAGAAGATGAAACTCCAAAATCTGACTTTTCTTCATGTGATTCGGCTGATACAAATATGGAGCCTAACAAGGAAAATGAGTTGGTGGTTGAATGTCAGAATATGCTAGTTCAGAATACTGTAAATGCTCTTGTGCATATTCTTGACAAGGATATCTCTCCTACAGATGGGTCTTCTAGCAATGATGATAGTGGATTAGTCGAAGCATGGCCATCAAAGAAAGACAAAGGTCATCTATTTGAGTTCATTGCATACTATGTGGCATGTGGAAGAGCTAATGTTTCAAAAAGTATACTGAGTCAGATTCTACAGTACTTGACATTAGAAAAGAATGTCCCACAAAGTATTCCATCTCATGGTATTGAAACTTCTAAAAGAAGAGAAAAGCAGCTACTTGCACTTCTGGAAGCAGTGCCAGAGACTGATTGGAATGCATCTGATGTGTTACACCTATGTGGCAATGCACATTTTCATCAGGTATCTTTACCATTTGCAACCTTGAGATATTATCATTTGGTGGTTTAAAAATTTCTATCTGAATTTATGGTTACTTTTAACATTGTACTTATTTTCAGGTTTGTGGTTTAATTCATGCTATCAGACATAATTATCTTGCTGCTCTGGATAGCTACATGAAAGTCATCGATGAACCCATTCACGCTTTCTATTTCATCAACGATACATTAGTACAACTGAGTGACAATGAATACACTGCTTTTCGCTCAGCAGTCATCTCCCGTATTCCAGAGCTGGCTTGCTTAAGCCGGTAATGTTTCTTATTAGGCTTAGAATTTATCTCCAATCTTTGCTTCTCATATTTGATAAGACATATATTTTTTTTGTATTATTTCTTATTTCTTCCCTAAAAGATCTCATGCTTTTTGTTTATTTTTTGCAGAGAGGGAACGTTCTTCTTAGTCATTGACCAATTCAATAATGAAGCTTCAAATATCATATATGAACTTCGTCCTCATCCAAAAAGCCTTTTCCTTTATTTGAAGACAGTTGTTGAGGTTCACTTACATGGAAACCTCAACTTATCTTCTTTAAGAAAAGACGATGCACTGAATGCTGCTAATGGTAAAAGGATGAAGCATCAGTCAAAAGGACTGGGGGCTTACATTGAAAGAATCTCTGACTTCCCTAAATTCCTGCGTAGTAACCCTGTTCATGTGACTGATGATATGATTGAGCTTTACTTGGAGGTGAGCGCTGAGCAATTTTGTAATACATCTTTCCCCTGCCATATTTAGCATGTGCATGGTCAGTGACACTATTTAGTCTTTGCTCTCAATATAACTTTATCTTTTTATATTGTTGTAACCTCCTAGGTCCGTTGAGAAAAAAATATCTCACATTAGCTGAGAAATCATCTTGATCTAATGAACCCTCAATTCTCAAGCTAGTTTTTGGGTATGAATTTCAATATAGTATTAGAGCCAATATCATGCATGAGTGGGCCCACACTACCTATCCACGTGACATAGACCAGGCAAAAGACCGGCCTGAACGATAAGAGGGATTGTTGAGGAAAAATTATCCCACATCGGCTCTAAAGTCATCTTGATCTGTGAATATAAGCATAAAGGCTACCTTTAACTCTCAAGCTAGCTTTTGGGTTGAGTTAGGCTCATAAATTTCAACAAGGTCGAGTGCTCAGGTTTAGAGGAAATAAGAACAAAAAAAGTATTTACCTGCACGTTCTTTGACACAATTAAGGTTTTTTTATTCGATAATTTTTATGGTTTCATTGGCCTCTTTATTTGTTACATCAATTTAAGTACTGCTTTTCTGTTAATAAATTACAGAGGAAGCACCTTTTCACTTCAAGAAGGCATCTCAGGTTCTAATTATAATGCACTTTTTTGCAGTTATTATGTCAGTATGAACGTGATTCAGTTCTCAAATTCTTAGAAACTTTTGATAGCTATCGGGTGGAATATTGTTTACGCCTCTGCCAAAAATATGGGATCACAGATGCAGCAGCATTTTTATTAGAAAGGGTTGGTGATGTCGGAAGTGCTCTCTTACTTACACTTTCCAGACTTGATGATAAGTTTACTATGCTTGAAACTGCTGTGGGAAGTATAGTTCCTAAAGTGGTTTCAAATAGATCAGTCAGCAGAGAGCATTTCAGCACCTTTTTAAATATGGAGGAGGTATGTATGGTGATATCTTCGGTAAAAACGAGCAAGAGATCGTAATTTGTGTAGGAATGGAGGATATTTTGGCAATTTAATAATTTATGTAATCTCTTTCTTACAGGTAAGTGACATAAATAATTTATTGCATGTCTGTATTGGGTTGTGCCAGCGGAACACTCCTCGTCTGAATCCAGAGGAATCAGAAATGCTCTGGTTTAAATTACTTGATTCGTAAGTTCCAATTATTCATTTGTTTTTTTGCAGTAGCGTTCTCAGTTTTTGCATTACTGATAAATTTCATTATCCACTATGTAATCTTTCATCAAGTGGCCAGTCTTGTGATATGATGTTATGATTTCCCATTAGTTTTTGTGACACGTGTACTTCTGACTCAAATTGCATCTACTTGTTTTGCTTTCATTTATGAATTGAAAAGTTAGATACGTGGTTGCAAGTGAATTAATCAATAGCATGTTAGTCAAAATTATATTTCCATTGCCTTAACTAAGTAATGGAATATATCCTCAACTGATAAAGTAAATATGGAGGGGCGAGATTAAGAGTTGCTTCTAGAAATCCAAAAAAGTAGGGAAAATCACACAAACTGACTCTGATATCAAGGGATCGGATTCTAATTGCATGCGGAGAGTATAGTCTGTGAACAATTTTAAAAGAGAGAATTTAGAAGTTTCTGCCAGATTTTCACTTTTCGTTGTTTCTCGCTGCAACATTTACAGCCTTGCTCATCAAATAGTTGCTGAATTCAGTTTCTCTAAGTAACCTATTGCCCTAGCTAAAAGAAATGAGGGAACCATTATTGTCTTCAAATACATGTAGGCAGCTCTATTTTTCTGATGCTTATTATCATTACAGGTTTTGTGAGCCTTTGATGGGCTCATATATGGAAAGGGCATCTGAAAGAGAAAACCATTCCAGAATGCTGGAGGAATCATTTGGCTCACAAGAGGATGCACAGGCATGCATTATCAAGTGGAGAATCTCAAAATCCCATGGGGGTTATCATATCTTGAGGAAATTGTTTTCTCGGTTCATCAAAGAGATTGTTGAAGGAATGATAGGATATGTTCATCTTCCAACCATAATGTCGAAACTCCTTTCTGATAATGGTAGCCAGGAATTTGGTGACTTTAAACTTACCATATTGGGGATGCTGGGAACATATAATTTCGAAAGAAGAATTCTGGTATGTTCACAATATTTTTCATGTGTTTATGTAATAAATGTCTTGAGGAATTCAATTTAGTGTAGCTTATATTGCAACTTTGTTGAGCTTAATATCCCAGCCAGCATAATTCAACTCCACAGTTCTTTTGTCGGAGTTTGAATTCATAAGTATGATCCTTCATATGTGTTCATTTAAGACCAAAAGCATTGGTGAAGCCACCAAAAGTAATCTGGTTCATGGCATTTAGTACATCTGATAGACTGATACACACTATGGGCAGCAAATTTATCACAAAGGAATTCGGTGATCGATGTTTTGTTAAAATTATGGTGTTCTTTTAGCCCAATCGGACTTTAATTTCCCATGCCATTTCCTTTGCAATTCTAAATCTTTTCTCGGACTACATCTACTTTTTCTCTCCCTCTAAAATAAGGAGTAATGGTTGATTTATTTGACTATTTTTCTATTGTCTACTGCAAATAAGTAGTTTTCATGTTGATTTATTTATTTTCCCTTTCAGGATACGGCCAAATCTTTAATAGAGCATGATACATTCTATACCATGAGCGTACTCAAGAAGGGGGCCTCTCATGGGTACGCCCCCCGGAGTTTACTATGTTGTATATGTAATTGCCTTCTCACGAAGAATTCTTCTAGTCTCCAAATTAGAGTGTTCAATTGTGGACATGCAACTCATATTCAATGTGAACTGTTAGAAAATGAATCATCAAGCAAAGGTCACTTATCCGGATGCCCTCTTTGTATGCGAAAGAAGAATACTCAGAGATCTAGAAACAAAACAGTCCTCGAAGAGAATGGTCTAGTCAGCAAGTTTTCAACAAGACCACAACAATCATTAGGAACTACACTACACTCGCATGAAAGTGATACATCAGAGAACACCAATGGACAGCAACTATCACGGGTAAATCTTATTGCTTGCTACTATATATGTTTCTTGCTCTAGGTAGTGATTGATAAATAATCCAATTGGACATGGATGTTGCAGTTTGAAATCTTGAACAATCTTAAAAAAGATCAGAGACTAGTCCATATAGAAAACATGCCTCAGCTAAGGCTAGTGCCACCAGCTATTTATCATGAAAAGGTGAAAAAAGGAACAGATCTTATAATGGGAGAAAGTAGAAGCGGTCTTACGGAAATTGAAAAACCAAATAAAAACAGGCAGCTCAGAGATCTAAAATTGAAGGGATCATCATCTCTGCGGTTTCCTTTAAGATCAAGTATATTTGGTGAGTTACTGTAATGATTTGGTTAAATATGCTATAGATAGATATAATAGATGGTTGTGGTATCCCGTTTTGATACATGGTGAATGCTTTTTTGTAGGCAAGGAGAAGACAAACAGAAGGTGACACAACGGGTGTTACCAGACTTGTGTCGTTTGGTAGAGAGTATTAATTAAGAGTATAAACCAGCTTATAATACCTTCGGCCTTTTGCATAATATGCCTGATAGAGAGTACTTTGAGATAGAGATCTGTTTGTTAGTTTGTTACTTTTCAGCGGCTCTGTGAAATTTCTGTGTATAATATAAAATATTATCTTTGTAAATAAAATGAAATGTGTATATGAACAATAGAAAGACGACACTGTATAGTCGCTCAATTAATTGGTTTTTTTTTTTTTTTTTTTTTTTTTGGGATTGAGAAACTATCCACCGTTGATCATATTACTCTTTATCGAGAAACCGATGAAGCTTTTGTTGGACCTGCTCATAAATGATCAGTTCAAGCAGCTTTACAATAAAATCAATGATGAAATGAACAAATGAGTCATAATTCATCAGTGGTTGCAGCCATGCATGGTGCATTTGTCTCAACGGCATGGAGCAGCCTCTGAACCCATGGGTCATTAAATAACCCTCATTATCAGCTTCTGATAGCTCACAGTGGCCACAAGTTGTTCCATGCCTGTGTTCAGAATTTGCCTCAACATTAATCTCCTAACTTAGTTAGTAGGATGAGTCTAATTATTTGGAAATGAGTTCAAAACCAAGGATGAGACACCTTTTGACACATATATATATATACTAGTTTTTGCCCGTGCCTACGGCACGGTGTTACAGTATTTGGCCCGTACCTACGACACGGTGTTACATAATTAAATTATTTTATTTTTTAATTAAATGATGCCCGTGCCTACGGCACGGCACGGTGTTACAGAATTAAATGATTTTATTTTTTAATTAAATGATGCCCGTGCCTACGGCACGGCACGGTGTTACAGTATTTGGTCCGTGCCTACGGCACGTTGTTACAAAATTAAATGATTTTATTTTAACTTTCTATTTTTTTATTTGAAAATTTGAAAATTTTGACCATTACCATCAATCAATTCACTCTCTTTCCCCTCAATTACCAATGAAATGATCTGAACCGTTAATTAAGCCACATAAAGAGAGCCGTTGGATGCACTCTCTTTCCTCCAACACCATTGTGCTTTATAATATAGATATATATATATATATTATATATATATATATTATATATATATATATATATATATATATATATATATATATCTTTTTTGCTTTAAAAATATAGATTTTAATCCCAAGAGTTTTAAAAATAATTGTTTTAATTCATATCGTTAAATATATTTTTTTTATTAATTAAAACATTTTTCATTTAATTTTATATAATTTTTAAGATATTCAAGACATAAAATTAACAGATAAATTTTAATAATGGAGACTAAAATTTATATATTTTTAAAATTATCGAGATTAAAATTTATTTATAACAAAATACAGTATGCACACACATATATATATATATAATATATATATATATATATATATATATATATATATTTGAATATGAGATAGCAAAACTCAACCCGTTGGAGGGCGCCCTTGAATTATTTAGCTAAAGGGTAACTGACACGTAGCCTTGAGAAATGGTAACCATATCCGCTTAATAGCACACTGAACTTTGAAAGTCCATTTTCTCAATGGCTGCCACTACTACTGCCTGCTTAACATCTTCCTCCTCCTCTCCATTCACAAAAATTACTCCTCCAACATTACCAAAACGATTCGTTTCGTTCTCTTTGCCAAATTTAATTAATTTTCAGTACCCAAAGCTCTCATCATGCTGCCCCCCTTCGAACCCATCTAGGTTTCGCTCAGTTTTAGCAGTGGGAGATGCGGAAGCGGTCGCTTTTGAAGGTGGGATTGACGGCGAGGGTAATGTTGACGGAAACGATGTGCACGACGTCGTTTCAGTCGAAGAGCCAAAGAACCGGGCCAGGCCGTGTGAGTTATACGTGTGTAACTTGCCCAGAAGCTGTGACGATGCAGAGCTTCTTGAGATGTTTAAGCCTTTTGGAACTGTCATTTCCGTTGAGGTAACCAAATATTCTTACAAAATCTTTCATTTAATGCACGTTAATTCAGTTTGTTTAGCTTAATACAGGGAGATTTTGGATTGTGATTGGTGTTTAAAAAATTGTAGGTTTCAAGGAATCCTGAGACGAGTATAAGTCGTGGATGTGGTTATGTGACAATGGGTTCTATAAATTCAGCAAAAAATGCAATTATTGCATTGGATGGCTCTGTTAGTCTGAAATTTGCAACCCCTTTTAATAAAATTTACTCTTTTTAAGTATTTTGGCTGAACTTATTTACTGTTTTGAAGGATGTGGGCGGACGGGAAATGAGGGTAAGATTTTCGGTTGATATGAATTCTAGGACGAGGAATACTGAGGCATTGATTTCGCCGCCAAAGAAGATTTTTGTCTATGAAAGTCCTTATAAATTGTATGTTGGTAATATTTCCTGGGCTATAAAACCTCAGGATTTGAAGGATCATTTTAGCCAGTTTGGGACCGTGGTGAGTGTTAGAGTGTTGCATGATCGTAGAGGAAGAACCACCCGCGTTTTTGGGTTTCTTTCCTTCTCCTCTGTCGCAGAACGTGATGCTGCACTCTCTTTAAATGGAACAGTTGAGTCCCATGTCATTCCCCTTTCAACCACCCTTTTTTTTTTTTGTTCTAAAATTATGTTTTGTTTTTCTTTTAACTTATTCAAGTCTCTTTTGTAGGACTTTGGTGGTCGGAGTATGATTGTTAAGGTGGGTGTTGACAGAACTGAGTCTTGAGTGCAGTTTTGATTGTTACATATTCGTTGTGAAGATGGAAAAAAAAACTTATTTTAGTTACAAGATATTTGGATAAATTAGAGCATCCTTCTTGGCTGAAAGGTGTAACAGCAGAGTGGGGATCATTGCCCACGAGTATTCAAAATCTTGTGTCTGGGAAATCTTCAAGGCAATTTCACTAGTTTGATTCAGAGTTTAGGATTCAGTATGTTGTTGTATTCTTGATTACAAGGGCTCGATTTCATTATGTCATTTCTGTATTCATAATCATTGACAATTTTGATGGCATGAGCCATAAACTTTGAAGTTGAATACAGAGGTGGGTGGCCAAAGCTGTTTGTGTATTGATCCTCATGAGCAAAAAGAGAGAGGTGAAATAATGAACCATCGCCAGCTATATCATCCTTCTGACTTCTGAGGTAATCACTTTAGGAATTTTTTTTAAAAACTAAAAAGAATGTATCTTAAGGATGGATATGTCATATTTATAAAATTGATTTGTACTAGTTATTGATATATTTACTTATGCATGGGCTTTGGAAATGCTACTCCAAGTAGTTTCTTGGAATAGCAACTTTTGAACTTTCATTCTACAAAGAAGCTTGTAAGCTCCAACCAATCCTTCATTCAACATATACCCCAACAAATCAACTGCTCTATTCAGCTGACTCTTCCTACACATTCCCTGCATCAAAATCCGATATGATTCTCTCTTAAACATTTTGTCAAACAGTGTGTATGCAATGCTTGTATCAATAATTTTTTTTTTGTTTTTGAAATCGTTAGAAACCTCGCCGCTTAACTATCCATTCCGGGCTTAAGCGAAACAAATAAAATCCCTGAATATTTCAGACTCTTACAAGAAACACATTCTCTGAATTCAAACCCAAGACCTGAAGGTCAAATCCTGAGTCCTACGTCACCAAACCGCCTCCAAATCACCATTTCCGGGCTTAAGCGGAGCAGATAAAACCTCTGATTGTCTCAAACTCTTATAAGAAAAGTATTTTCTGGATTCAAATCCAGAACCTGAAGATCAAATCCTGAATCATACACTATCAAGTCACGTCCCTCGGGAACGATCCTTTATCAAGATGGTGCGGGGAAAACACCATATTTATGAGCACTCTTGAATAAATCAAAAGCAGGCCGGAGAAGAAGTTGAGAATGTGGTTCAACTGTTTGTGTAGATTTTAACGGGCAAATTGGCTTCTACCTTATATTTTAATTAAGTAAAAATATTAACAGCCAAGACCGGCGAATTCCGAGTCATTATTATTATTATTTTATTATATTAAGAATATAATTTTAACACTTTAAAATTAAACTTAAAAGTTATTAAATATTTCGTATTTAAGTAAACATGTCAAAATGAATTGATGAATCGAATTTATGTTGAATTTTAAACGAATCGAATTAAAATATGATAAATTTTTTATCTCTTAAAAAAATTGACTTAAACAAATTCAATGGTATATATTCAAAGTCAAAGTAACATTTAATTATGTAAATTAATCTATTATTAAATATTAATGTATAATTTAAATCAAAAATTCAAATTCAAATATCACCATCCTTGTATCTTTTTATAACTTTTCTATAGCCACTCTCCAAAATTCACCACAACGTAAGCACTGATATTTCCTCTAAAGGGTGTGATTTGGTGGTAAATGGTTTATGATTTGGTTGTCAGGTCTTGAGTTCAAATCCATAAAGTACATTTCTTGTAAGAATCTGAGATAATCGAGAGTTTTACATACTCCGTTTAAGTTCGAATCAGATAATTTAGCAATAGAATTTCTAAAGTTTTCAAAAAAAAAATAAAATAATAATCACTGATGTTTGAGATATTTCATTATATAGTTGGTCGTGGTGTGCATAATAAGTGCATTTATTAATTAGAAAGAAAATAAATAAATAAAATTTGGGCTTACCCAATAATATTAGTTGAGTTCTGTTTATAATTTTCCCACCAATAATATAAGCTGGGTTGTGTTTATAATTCTCTCAACCCAATTTTCCTTTTAGGTTGGACTGAATTAGAAAAAATGCACATCCGAAACTCTCGTAATAAAATTTTATTCTTTCAAAATTTTTTATATCAACATTCTTGATATGGACTAAAGAAACACTTTATTTTTTCTATTTTTTCTGTCATCAAATCATTATTTTCATATTTAAACGGAGTAAGTAAAATTTTCGGTTGTCATAGGCTCTTACAGGAAACGTACTCATTGAATTCGAACTCAAGACCTCAAAATGAGATCGTAAATCATAAACCATCAAATCACATTTTTTAAAGACTATTATTCCTATTGCAACGCAATAATGTATATGACACATTTTATGGTATTATGCAATTAATAGTTGATAGATATTAATCATAGGCTTTTTACAAAAATTTCCAGATGATACGTCAGTCTCAGTAATATCTATCAAGACACGTGTCCAATCAGCTCTCTCAAAAACTCACAGGAGATATGCTTAATGAACCAAGCTGAAGTAGCATTTCCAAACCACGACCTCATCTTGGGTTTATACCTGTCCCAGGTGTGAGTTTTGGTAATGAATTTTTTTTTTTATATTGGATATGCTTAATAAATTTATCTAATAAATATATGATATGTATTTATCATTAATTTTCTCTCTTCAATATAATTGATTGATTTTAAATTATATATATAGGATGGACGTATCATATCATTTATACACATGTTCCATACAAATTTTTCTTTTTGATAATATATCCGCAAGATGTATTCACATTTCTCCATCGACATTCTACACGTAGTTCATTTTTTTAAGAGGAAAGAAGATGGCGTTTCTCGACTCCCAAATTTTATTGGGCACCCTCACCAATGACTGAAGAAATATGTGGATATAACTTAATTATAAAAGAATCAAACTTTCAACAAAGCCATACCCTTAAAACTCATATGAAGGAAAATCTAAAAAATATACATAATCCGAACATAAAGTAATCGTGACTGATCCGATAACAATCTTCTCCGAAACTCTGAATGGATATTCGAAATATCATTCCAAGTATTACAATGTCCACTCGAACCAATCCTTGCCACAAACTCTGCATGAGCATTATTTTCCCTAACCACATGACCAATTGTAAAATTCAACTGATTTAGATGACCAATGAACTCATCCCAATAATCTTCCAAATACCAAACCCTAGACGCAGTTGTTAGCGACATATTCATAAGATGGATTTTGATGATACAACACTAGAAGACTTCGACGCGCATTAGCGGATATTACAAAAAGATTTCGAAATATTTTGGTGGTGAAGAACAATCGATGTAAAGACTAATGTTTAATGAAGAAAATCTTATGTGGTCTTATCTTAGAGCTCTATTTGTAAGTGAGTTGATGATTTCAGTCTCTAAGTTCATAGGAATTATACACATTCATTTAGATGCATTAGGGTTAAATGCATATTATTTTTAACCTTCAAATTCCTATATTTTTGCACTTGGACCGGCATATCGGGCTCTAGAACCGGAATACCGGTCAACATATACATGCATACCTCGAACGCAGCTCTAACGAAGAGTTTCTGGATTTTTACTTTCGAATGCAATTCGAACGCGAAGTCTCTGGACCATTTCATTCGAACGTATTGGCGAATGCAATTCAAACGCATACCGACATATCGGTTCTTTAAGGTTCTATACCGGTCTCAAGGGTAACTTTTTATAGCCGTTTAAATTACAGGACCTACATACCGATCACTGTAAACTAACATACCGGTCTCAGTCAGAAAGATAAGGTAATTTTTCATTTCACTATATATTGAGCCCCAACTTCATTTTTGCCAACTTCCAACACCTTGATACATTCTCTAACAACAAAAAACAGAGAGTTTACTAAACCTTCATCATCATACACTCTCATTATCAAGCTCACACACTACACCTTTATATTATTTGTAGTGAGCTTAGATTTCTTGGGTTAGCAACTCACACTTTAACTATCTTCTATTTGTGAGTGCCCAAGTTGTTCTTTAAACTTCTATTATCAAACACTTGTGGTTGAGAAGACCCTTGTTGAGCCAATATACTCAAAAGGGCAATTTGTAATAGGTTGGGAGTGAGCCTAGGAACAAAACTCATTGTAAGGGTTTTAGAGTGAGTCATTGGAAAATTATTGTATAAAGGTTTGGAGTGAACCTAGGGGATAAAACTCTTAGTTGCGAGTGAGCCACAAAAACTCAGTGTAAGTTGTGGATCAACTTAGTGGAAATCTTCAAGCGTGGCTTGGGGGAGTGGACGCAGGCAAAAAATTGGCCGAACCACTATAAATCACTGGTGTCAATTTCTCTATCCCTAAACTCTTTAGTTATTGCAAGTTTTATTTTATATATGCATATTGTTTAGAAATTTGCTTTTGGGGATTATTTTTTGAAATCATTAAGTTGATAAAATTGATCACTAAGCTTAATTGGTAAAGCTACTAGCTTAATAGCATAAAATAAAAAATAATTTTAATTCCACAATATTATGCCATTACCCAATTCACTCCCTATTGAGTATAGAGAATTTCTTGTTGTGTATTTATAGGAAATTTCAATTGGTATCAGAGTGAGATTTTCTCAACAAAGACGTAACCATCTGAGAATAGATCATGACCTCTACAAGCTACTCAACGAATCCTATCGAAGGATTTTCAACCACTAGAACTCTCTTCTACACCGCAATTGATTTTAACTATTGGAAGATGAGGATGTTGAACTACCTTCTAGCCGTTGATGTGCAATCCTTCAAAGTGATCACAAATGGTACAAGAATGCCAATGAAGAATGATAGCAATGGTGTGGAGTTTTCGAAGCCACATTTTGAATGGACCAATGAGGATTTCATAGTATCCTCCAGGAATGCTAAGACAGTCAACCATATTATTTGTGAAATTGATTGTAGTCAAATTAACAAGCTTCCGGAGTTTGAAAATGCATATGAATTGTGGTAGTCTTTGGAAATGGTCAATGAGGGCACAAGTCAAGTCAAGAAGTCAAAGATCAACTGGTTCATGTGTGAATTAGATAAGTGTAGGCATTGCATTTTCGCATGTGAAACCCGATGAGGAGTCTTATTTGGAGGCAACTACCTTTTGAATCACGGAAGCCGCAGGAAACGGATATCGGAAGGGGAAATTCAGAATACATAAGCTCATTGTCTTCGTTAGTGCTGCGTTCGCTACTTCGTTCGAACGGGAAACAGATTGCGGGTGTTCGTGTCGCGTTCGAGGGCGCGTTCGAACGGTGTCGGTAATTCTGGTTTTGCTGCTAGCCTCATGCCCAGCCCATTTAGCTCCCCAAAGCCCATAAAACACATCCCAAATTAAATAAATAAATATTAAATTAAATATTAAACATTAAAATAAAACATTTAAACCATTTACCAATTAAAATAAACAATTACCAACTTAAACTAAAATCATGCCTAAATTAAACAAATCACATACTAAATCAAAACATAATCATACCAAATTAAAATCAATCCTAACCAATTAAAGCCAATCATATATTTGACTTCCTAATCTAATAAGATATTTACCAATCTAAAATATTTGTATTCCTAAACCAACACAAATTAAATATTACAACTTCCTAATTTAAAATATTTTGTCCCCCCTCAATCTTGTGTATACCTTTCTCATCTCTCATAATTTGGAAACAAGATCTCTTCCTTGTGAGAAAAGGTGAAACCCTAGCCATCTTCTATATAAACAACCCCTACCCAAAGCCATTTCTCCTCTCCACACAACACAAATCACGCCCAAGCTTTGACACATAGAATTCACACCCAAACTCTCTCAAAATCACTCTAGACTCTCCTTACACACCCAAGACTAAACAAAAGAAAAACACCAAAACAACCCTTAATACAACCACGAATACAGCCCGTAACCACCACTGAAAACCACCTCCGTAAACCCCCCACACATCACCGAAACAGCCACCTATACAGCAGCCCTCCACCACCGAAAATTACCACAAAAACCACACGGTATTACACACCCAAACAGCAGCAAATCACCTTAACAGCAGCCCGAATCCTTAAAAAAAACAGTAACATAAAAAACTGCATAGATAATCTTAAGAATAATCACATTTAATTGCACTAAGAACCCACACAAACTTGGAATAGTTCTTTGAAAACGTTAACAGGTGGCCCGTGCAGTGAGCAGCAAGACCGAGGCCGAATAGGAGCAGAACGGAGTTCGAACCGCAAGCAAAACAGCAAGGCAGTGAGCTAGGACGCTGAACCAGTGAACCAGAAAAGTTGCGGAGCTTTACCCCCTTTTCGATATTCGTGGAACGCGAGTCCGAGAGACAGCTTAAAAGGTTAGACCTGAGGGTATCTTTCACACTTGTTTTCCTTTTCCGCATTATTTATTAAGTATTACTTGTATGATTGTAATGTTGAAATGTGTGTTGTGGTCTTTGAGTATATAAATATGCATGAATTATGAGATGTAATATGTTGTGGGTATTGGATGAATGAGAGATGTGTCAACTCTCACGGTATATCGGATGGAAACCCGGACATAAATTTCATAGCCGATTCCGAATGGACGGTAATATGATCTGTACTCGGGCCACAACTCCACGTACCGCTTGAGTAAACGGCACCATCTCTCTTTCGTTGTGTTGCTTTTTTTGTTTATTTAGTTTTCTTTACTTGAATTCAATATGTTGCTTATTTATGCATGATTCAATCAAGCGCATGGGCTTAGTGAGTTAGTCCAAAGGTCCTCCATTTGGGAGACAAAGAGCCGAAAAGGCCACCTTTGTGACACTACTTCGCCGCGCCGGTTGATGTGTGTTCGGTTGGATGCGAGATACGTTCAATCGGACATACTTAGTTTGATATTATTGAGTTTATCTTTTATGCATGGATCAATCAAGCCATGGGCTTAGTAAGTGGAATGAAAGATCCCTTATGGGGAGGGGTTAAAACCCGTTACCACGATGCTTTGCCGCGCCGGTTGATGTGTGTTCAGATTGGATGTAAGATGTGTTCAATCGGACATACTTGGTTGATAGGATTGGTTCTATTTTTGTATGTGTAATGTGACGCGCATGGGCTTAGTACGTTGGTCTAAAGGTCCTCTCTTTGAGAGATCAAGAGCCCCAAAAGGCCACCTTTACGGCAGTGCTTCGCCGCGCCCCTTTATTTTCTGTTTATGTATTGCATCCCATTTCATGCATCAGGTCCGTGTCCGTTCGAACGCGTTCACGAACGCAACTCGAACGCGCATACATTTTGCCTTATCATGCATCAGGTCTCATTTCCGTTCGAACGCGTTAACAAACGCCATACGAACGTGAGCATTCTGTTTCATTTCCGTTCGAACGCGTTAACAAACGCCATACGAACGCGAGCATTCTGTTTCATTTCCGTTCGAACGCGTTTACGAACGCTACTCGAACGTGAGCATTCTGTTTCATTTCCGTTCGAACGCGTTTACGAACGCTACACGAATGTGCACACACTAAACTGAGTCTGTCTTATCATATTCATGCATAATTGCCTCTTGGTTGATCTTATTTATGCAAATGTGTTAATGTATTACAATTCGTATGCTTATGTCATGATAACATTTGAGTATTATTTCTTGCGGTATATTGGATGGAAACCCAGACGTAAACTCCGTAGCCGATTCCGAATGGACGGTAGTGCGGTCTGTACTTGGGCTACAATTCCACGTACCGCTTGGAAAAGTGCCCATATGTGTGCTTGTATGGTCAATATGTGTGCTTGTGTTTTCCTGAATGTGATATGTAAAGTTGTATGTTCGTTGCTATCTTGATATATGTTAAGCATGCAATTTTAAATATGAGATATATGTGAAAATGTGCACATAAGTTTTATTTTGCATATGAGAATTTAGAAGCATGATACTCTTGGAAATAAGTGTTACTTAAGCTTAATTAAATTATTACATGAATCCTTTCATTACAAGTGACATAAGTAAGGGACCATTCCGAACCCAACGGTTTGAGGTCTTCCCTTGCGAGGGGTGAGTGCGGCCTTAAATCTTTGTCCCGGTTCACACCGGGTGGCGACTCCATGTTATGTAATCCTTCCCAACTAGGCCGCAAGCCTAGGAACGGCGTCGCCCAGTTTCTGTGTCCCACAATAAGTTTAAAATGGAAACTGGTGAAAATATTGAGCAAATGATTTCGAGATTCACAGTGATTGTGAATCAACTTAATGCATTAGAGAAATGCATTGACTCTAGTGATCAAGTGAAGAAGATTCTTAGGTCACTCCCTAAAGAGTATAAGACATGCACATTCTCCATCAATGAAATAAATAATATCAATAATTTGAAATTGGATGATTTAGTAGGAAAATTATTGGAATATGAGACTGAGCTCAAGATCGACCTAAAGGAAGAAGAAGAAATGAATAAAAAGAAAATAACTCTTAAGTTATTTGTGAGAAAAAGGGATGATGCTAGCTCAACTGATAAAAAGAAGATAATGATGATAAGTTAGCACACTTGACTAAGATTTTCAATAAGTTCCTCAAATTCAAAAAGTATAAAGGGAAATCTCAGTTGGATGAGAATTGGCCACAAAAGCACAAGAAAGATAAATTCAATTCATATGATATGAGTGTGAAAAGCCAGGTCATGTGGTTGTTGATTGTCCAATGAGGAGGTTTAAAGGAAAATTCAAGAAGAAAAAAATGAAGACAACTTGGAGCGATAGCGACACTAGCTCATTTGAGGAGGAAAATGATGAATGAATAAGAAATATGGCCTTCATGGCTATTGATGATCTCCAAGATGAAAAACAATGAAGAAAAGGTACATGATTCCTTTGAATATAATGATTTACTTAATACTTTCAATGAATTGCATGAATTATATGATTTGCTTAGAAAGAAGCATAAATTGATTAAAAATGAGCATTCATCATTATTATATGATCATGCATCAATTGTTGAGAAAAATGAATGCATGAAAAAGAAATCGCATGCTTAAATTATGAATAGTTAAAACTAGAAAAGAGCATATCTAGCATATCATCTAGCTCAAATGCATGTGATTATAAATCTGTATGATGTGATGAAAATATTGTTTTGAATAAAAAGATTGTGGATTTGCGTAACATTGCTGCAAAATGTACTTTGGGAGAGAAAAATATTTATATGTTGATTGGATCCCAAATATGCGCTTTTAAAAGAGAAGGATTATGATATAGGCCTTACATCAAAATGAAAATTTTGAAAGATTATTTTGTTAAGGCATCCACTTCTCATACACATGTTACTTTTGAGGAAAATATCACATGTCATGCATGCAATAAGAAAAGAAACAAAATAATTGAGTGCATGAACAAAAATATGAATGTGAATGCATGGGTCCCCCAATAAACCAAAACTAACCCTTATGGACCCAAGAAACTTTGGGTAACTAAATGTACTTGAATGATTGTGTAGGGGAGCTTTGAGAATGGTTAATCAATGGGAAATTCAATTGATCATAAAGACTTGACAAAAATGAGGAAAAAGTTCAAAAAAAGAAAAAGATCAAAACTCTACCTAAAAAATGAATGAATTTGAAAATTGGTGGATTTGTCACCAAGTGACAATGGTAATAAGTAAAATCAGTATTTACGAAAATATTAGTACCGTTTCCTCCAACTTAGATATGTATGATTATTTCAATTGATATGAATTGTACTTGATTGTGAATTATACTAGTGATTAGGCTATTTGAATTTAATTTGATATATATCTATGCTTAATCACATTATCAATCTCATTTAGTATCAAATGGTATCACAAAGAACTTATTGCCTTTATGATATGTGTGATCCTTTTGAATTATTAACATTGATTTGCCTTGCCATTGATCTCATTTGTTGAAAATTAAATACATGGATATTGGCTTGATTTGAATGATTTTGATGATCTATGCATGAATTTCATATGTATGGAAAAATGGGAGAAATATAGGAGAAAACGCTAAGGGTGCATGTTAATGAACTTTCATATGATTTGTGCACATATTTGTTGGTAATCTCATTGTGGGACACAAAAACTGGGCGACACATGCTGTTCTAGGCTCGCGGCCTAGTCGGGAGTACGGAGTAGCCACATGAGACTAAACCGGAGAATAATGGAGTCGCCACCCCATGTGAACTGGGAAAATGAGATTTAAGGCCGCACTCACCCCTCGCAAGGGAAGACCTCAAACCGTTGGGTTCGGAATGGTCCCTTACTTATGTCACTTGTAATGAAAATATTTGTGTAATAATTTAATAAAGCTTAAGTAACACTTATTTCCAGAGTATCATGCTTCTAAGTTCATATGCGCAAAAATAAAAACTTACACCTAAATTTGCATATATCTTACATCTAAGATTGCATGCTTGAAAGTACGTCAAAGTAGCAACGAACATACAACTTCATTGGCATATTGTATTCATGGAAACACAAGCACACACTAACCACGCAAGCACACATAAAAGAGAATCAAATAATGGCGGACATGTGATTTCATAGACATATCATACTTATACGTGCGGAAGCATAAAAAAATAGCGATTACATGTTCATGCGTAAATAAAAGAGTCAACTAAGTACATAATGCAAAAAGACAATTAAGGATGCAATTAAGCATTAAAGTAAGCATGCTATGACGTGGTGCAAAAGAAGATAACTAATATGGACACAAACACACATGTGAACACTTTTCCAAGTGGTACGTGGAATTTTATCCCAAGTACAGACCGCACTACCGTCCATTCAGAATCGGCTACGGAATTTATGTCTGGGTTTCCATCCGATATACCACAAGAAATAATACTCAAATGCTATCATAACATAGATATATGGATTGTAATACGTTAAGCCAAGATTAAGGTAAATGATGCAACCAATGGAATAAATGTGCTTTTCATTATGATGCGTACAAAGATAAGGATGACTATATGGGATTTCATAATACATGCGTGAATAGAGCAATGATGTGCTAAAAGATAAATGCCATGGCAAGAAGCGCGGCAAAACATCGTGGTAAAGGCTTTTAACCCCTCGATATAGAGGACCTTTAATCCCACTTATTAAGCCCATGCGCACATAATACAATGCATATGTAAAGTAAAGAAAATGATATCGGGCTTCGCGTATCCGATTGAACACATCTCACACTCAATCGAATACACCTTATTCGGCGCGGCAAAGCATCGTGGTAAATGATTTTAACCTCTTCAATTAGAGGACCTTTCATCGCACTTACTAAGCCCATGCGCAATTAATGCAATGCATATATATGAAACGAAAGTAATAAAAGATATCCGGCGCGGCGAAGCATCGTGGTAAAAGATTTTAACCTCTTCAATAGAGGACCTTTCATCGCACATAGTAAGCCCATGCGCAATTAACACAACGCATATATAAAACAAAAGTGAATACAAAGATATCCGGCGCGGCGACAGCATCATGGTAAAGGATTTTAACCTCTTCAATTAGAGGAGCTTTCATCGCACTTACTAAGCCCATGCGCAATTAACACAATGCATATATAAACAAAAGTAAATACAAAGATATCTGGCGCGGCGAAGTATCGTGGTAAAGGATTTTAACCTCTTCAATTAGAAGACCTTTCATCGCACTTACTAAGCCCATGCGCAATTAACACAATGCATATAAAAAATAAAGACCATATCGGCTTCGTATACCTGATTGAACACTCTTACATTCAACCGAATATACATCAATCGGCGCGGCAAAGCATCGTGATAAAGGATTTTAACCCCTCAAAATAGGGGACCTTTAATTCAACTTACTAAGCCCATGCGCTTGATCACATCATGCATAAACAAATAACGTGCAGAATTTAAATGACAAATAACAAGTAAATCAAAGCAACATAAAACAAAAGAATGTGCCGTTTAATCAAGCGGTACGTGGAGTTGTATCCCAAGAACAGATCATACTACCGTCCATTCGGAATCGGCTATGAAATTTATGTCCGGGTTTTCCATCCGATATACCGCGAGAGTTGACACATCTTTCATTTTATTCCAAGGCCACAACATACAATATTTCGTAATACATGCATATTTATCTACTCAAGGGCCACAACATGCATTTTAACATAGTAATCATGCGAACAATACTCAATAAATAATAAAAATTAAAAGAAAATGAATGTGGAAAATACCCTCAGGTCTAACCTTTCTTGCCGACTTTCGGACTTGCGTTTCACGGAGATCGGAAGGGTAAAGCTCCTCAACTTCTCCGGTTCACTGGTTTAGAGTCTTAGCTCACTGTTTTTCTGTTTTGCTTGCTATTTGGCCTCCGTTTTGCTGCTGTTTTCTCTGTATTTTCTGCTCACTGTTTCAGGTCACTGTTTGGTGTTTTAATAGACTGTTTTTGGGTGATTTGGAGGGCTAACTGGGTGCGACTTTTAAGGGCTTTGAGGGGGGACTTTATGCAGTTTTTTAGTTCAGTTTTAAGGTGATTTTAGGGCTGTTTTATGGGTTAAAATCGCAAAAACAAACTGGGCAGAATGGGCAGTGATGTGCGGCAGTTTTAGGGGGAGTGAAAGGCGTTTTTTGTGACTGTTTTGGTGGGCAGTGGGGGGCAGTGTTTGGGGCTATTTTGTGCGACTTTAGGACTGTATTTGAGGCTTATTTTGGTGTGGATTAGGGCTGTGAAAGGTGGCTAAAGATACGGCAAAGGGGGCTGTCTAAGGGATGAGTATTCGGTGGTGAGAGTGGAGGAGATGGAGAGAAATTTTGTTGCTTCTTTCTTGGTGTGTGCTTGAATGTGTGCTAGGGTGTATGGGCGTGAATTCCAATTGTGTGAAGGGAGTGCATGTCTTGGTTAGGGGTTGTTTATATAGAGAAGGGTTAGGGTTTCCCCTTGTCTCACAAGGAAAAGATTGGATTTGGTGTCAAAAACAGGAAATGATTTGATTGATTGGGGGGACAAAATTTGGTGAATTAGGAAGGTTGAATATTTGATTTGGTGTTAATTAGGCATTTAATTTGTTAGATTAGGAAGTCAATATTTTTAATTGGTTATGATTGATTTTAATTAGGCATAATATTTCTTTAATTTAGTATATAATATTTTAAGTTAGGAAGTTACAATATTTTAATTTGGTATAATTATATTTTTGTTTTATTTAATTTGGTAAATGGTTTAATTATTTATTTAATTCATTACATTATTTAATAATAATTTAATTTAATATTTGATTTAATTGTGTGTATTTTAGGGGCTATGGGCGTGTGGGCCTCTCTTGGTGGGCTAGGTGTTGTGTTGGCTAAATGAGTGGGTTTGGGCCAAGATTAAAAGGCTTGCGGGTTTTTTCTGGGCCAAATGTGATCTAAACAGAGGTCCAACAAGTGAGCTTGACGCTAAATAAGTGAACAAGGATCTAACGAAATACCCATTCCCTTCCGACGACCGTTTCCTGCAATATCCTTAACTAAAAAGGCAGTGTCTCCAGATGAGACTCATCATAGGGACTCACATGCAAAAATACAGTGCCTACACTCATCAAGCTTAATTTTTACTTCTCCATCATTTTTGATTATGTCAAAGTGGGAAAAATAATATAATTAGATTAAAACTTGTGTTTCCCTCACCCTTCTATTAAGAAGGAGCAAATTTATACTAATGTATTTTTCTAAGTTTATAGAGCTATATTGAAGACAATCCCATCTTGAGGGGGAGCTAAACTAAGTTAAACTGAAATAAAATAAATAAGTAAAGATGAAGATGGAACGAAGTTACTGCTTTGCTGTTGACCAAGGAAACCTGCTCCTTTTGATCGTACACCGTCTCCCAGGTAACAACGCCAAAATTTGATTATGCCCAAAAAGTACTTGTGGTTATCAACATAGTTGGGGTGTCGATTCCACATAGAGATGATTACGAAGAAACTGAATCACTTAATACGAATGTTAGCAATAACTTAATTAAAGGAATTATTTAATTGGCAATGTAAAATACGTAGAGATCTATCTTTTCAAAGCATGAGTCTTATGGTGTGTGAAGTATTTATTGAAAAATGTTTGTGTCATATCTGTTAGGGTTGGTGCTCTGAGTGCCAATTTTATTAAATATTTCCTTGTAAATACTAATGTAACATTTTATTATGAATAAATTAAACAGTTTCTTTTTATATAACTTCTTTATAATATGGTAAAGACGTAACCGATCTTAGAATGATTAGTTATGATATTGTTGCAAAAGCGTCGCAACTGACATTGAGTTGTATCATGACGTTGTCATTCTTAGAAAGTTCCCGGTCAAGGTTTACACTACTCGGTCAGTAAAGTAAACCTGTTGAGACTGGTACATGTTGTATATTGGAATCTTGGATTCCGATGGTTTCTCAGTGAACCATGAGTATTGGAGACTCATATAGACATGTAGGTGTTTATAGCGGATAAACACTGAACGACTCACCGAAGAGTCTTAATGGATGGTACACCAACGTCAATAAGAATCTTCTCGGGTTGAGTGAGCATAATGATTCTTTGACTTGAGATACCACTGTGGATATATGAGTTATCCTCCACACTTAGATGACAGTCACATCACCTATCTATTTAGATCATACCTCCGCCTGTTCGTTGGGTGTGGACTGATGCTCAGGATATGCTGTGTGTATTAAGAAAGGATCTGTCATCTCTGTGTACAGAGCATATGTATTCAATATGGAATTAGAAATCTGTTAAATCCATGGGCCCGTGGTACACTATAGAAATCAGTTCTAAGTGTTATTAAATGATTGCTAATAGAAACATCGACATGATTATATCTATAGAGATCTGACGTTTGTATGTATATCTCTGGAATAATCCGGATACCTGTGACGGAGAGATTATACGTATGCAGTGACCTCGACTTGTATGATTCAGAGAGTTTATCCGTGTTCGTCATAATTTACGTGTGGGTGAATTATGGACACGAAATTTGATTTCATGACGGATATGTCTGAATCTAGAGAGTCTCACTAATGAGATATACTCGTAGAGTACTAGGGCAACTGTTATGAATAATACTGATTATTTATAACTCGTTTAATGGTTAAACGAAAAATACATGCAATCGGGACCTAACGGTCATTTATGAATTAATGTGTATTTGTATTTAATACTTGATTTTATTAAATACACATTAATAAAATATCAAATTATGATATTTGACATATATAATTAATATATATATATATATATTTGAGATATTTAATGTAAATATAATACATATATTTAAGATATTTGTATTTAATTATATAATTATATAAATGTTATATGATTAAAATAAATAAAGTTACAAATATCTTTAGTAATGATTTTCTTTATTAAAGCTTGAAAATGACATGATGCCATTGGAACACATTTTTGATTTTCTGTATTATTAGATAAATGTTATCTTTTATTAAGCAAAATGTGTACCAATCAAAATAAAACAAATTGTAAAAATTCTTTATCCATTTTTTTCATTATTCTCGGAAATTTAGAAAAAAATACATAAGGAATATTTTGTTTTGTTTTTTATTCTTACACAAGTTATACAATATTTTACAAAGTGAGTTGAAAGAAAAAAAAAAAGGTTGAAGAAAGAAAGAAAAAAAAGCTAGATTTGGAATTTTGTAAGTTTTTCAAACTTTCTTCTACATGAAAATTATTTTAATTAATCTTATCTTCAATTGTGTTGCTAAGATTGAATCTCTACTCTTTAAGTTTGTAATTTATATGGTTTTAATCTTGTTTGAAGGTGTTTAGCATGTATGTTTAATTAATAAGCTAATTAGGTGTAATTATGCTTATTTGATTAATCAAAGATTAAAGTTGCCATTCTAGAGTTTTAATTTCACTCAATTATAACCTAGATTTTTTCTTAAGTTATTTCAAGTGGTGAGACTTGTTTGGTGAATTATTGAATTGATTAAAGCATTGAATTTTGTCAATTTAATGTAATTTGTGAAATTGGAATTAGGGTTCTTAACCTAATCCAATTTTGGGGATTTTCATATATATGATATAATTTGATGTATATTTGATGTATATTAAATTTGGGATTGATTGGATTGGATGTTGACATGTTTTGAATATTTGGGGCCAAATCGCAATTAAGGAAAAATTCTGGGTTATGTTCGGCTTTAGTAAAAATTAGGGATCTTGTTGTAATTTATGATTTGATGTGTTGGACATGTTAAAAATCATTTTAGAAATGATTTAGAATCATCCAAAATTATATTTGACAATTTTAGGACTAAAATGAACAAATTGTAAAACTTTTGGGTAATTTAGTAATTATAAGAAATATGATTTCTTAGGTTAAAATTTCAGATTTTAAGTATTGGTTAATTAAATAAATAAGTTTATTTAATTGTTCCAAGAAAAATTTTTGAAATCGGAAAAAAACTGTTTTCGAGTTCCGCTGCGCTAACCCTGTAATTCCGTATAAAACCCCAACAAAATGGTATCATAGCGAGTCTGATTCTGGACACACGATATGTGATTATGCTTTTAAAATTCAATGGTTACTTTAATCTTGACTTTATGCATGCATGTATTTATTTAATTTGATTAAATAAAGTAAAAGCATCTTTTGCGGAAAAATCCCTATTTAAAATAAGATTTTTAATTTATTATGTATTTGATGCATATTAATTGGTCCGTCTTGTCAATACCACTTATCGATAAATTTTCTGCTACTATATCCGAGAACGTGCCAAAGCTGTGAGGATATGGCTGGTATAAATTTATCTGTACCGGATATATATGATATTAGGTGAATTCAAGCGAAAGCGGAATCCTGAACGTGCCAAAGCTGTTAGGGTTTCATAAGTATCTTGAATTCATCATTGACAAGTTTAACCTTGGTACACCTCCTTGTAAATGTGAAAAAGCTGTCACAACGAGAAACGACCAGGACCGAAAGCCCATGAGTCACTATTGAGTGATTGACAATGAGTTGTCTATCTAATGAATATACGTAGGCGAGAACTTGCCAAAGCTGTGAGATGAAATATATTCATGGGGTCCACCTTTCACTATAATGTTATGATTTGATTATCGCATGTTTTGTATTCAATTTGGGGATTACAGTTTTGCATGAAATAGTGGGAGAGGCATTTTTAGATTAAAAATCCATGATCTAGTTAATGCCTTTTGATATAATATGAAACTATTTAATCTCTTATCTGTTTATCTGCTTACCGTTGATTCGCTGTCTATTTCATAGATTCGATGTCTATTTCATACATGCATACCTCGAATGCAGCTCTAACGAATGGTTTCTGGGCTTTTACGTTCGAATGCAATTCGAACGCGAAGTCTCTGAACCATTTCGTTCAAAAGTATAGGCGAATGCAATTCAAACGCATACCGACATATCAGTCCTATAAGGTTCTATACCGGTCTCAACGGTAACTTTTTATAGCCGTTTGAATTACAGGACCGATATATCGATCACTGTAAACTGACATACCGGTCTCAGTCAGAAAGATGAGGTAATTTTTCATTTCACTATATATTGAGCCCCAACTTCATTTTTGCCAAGTTCCAACACCTTGATACATTCTCTAACAACCAAAAACAGAGAGTTTACTAAACCTTCATCATCATACACTCTCATTATCAAGCTCACACACTAAACATTCATATCATTTGTAGTGAGCTTAGATTTCTTGGATTAGCAACTCACACTTTAACCTTCTTATCTTTGTGAGTGCCCAAGTTGTTATTTAAACTTCCATTATCAAACACTTGTGGTTGGGAAGACCTTTGTTGAGTGTGTATACTCAAAAGGGCAATTTGCAAAAGGTTATGAGTAAGCCTAGGAACAAAACTCATGATAAAGGTTTTAGAGTGAGCCATTGGAAAACTCTTGTGTAAAAGGTTTGAAGTGAACCTCGGGGACAAAACCTTTAGTTATGAGTGAGCCACGGAAAGCTCAGTGTAAGTTGTGGATCAACTTTGTGGAAACCTTCAAGCGTGGCTTGAGGGAATGAACGTAGGCAAAAAGTTGGCCGAACCACTATAAATCACCGGTGTCAATTTCTCTATCACTAAACTCTTTTGTTATTGCAAGTTTTATTTTATATATACATATTGTTTAAAAACTTTGGGGATTAATTGTTGAAATCAATAAGTTGAGGAAATTGATCACTAAGCTTAATTGGTAAAACTATTAGCTTAGTCGTATAAAATTGAAATGAATTTTAATTTCGAAATTAGTCCATTACCCAATTCAGCCCTCTCTTGGGTAAAATAATTGCTTGTTGTGTGCTTGTCGGAAATTTCTTACATGTTTGCATGTCTTAGGCTTAGGGCATGGTCATGCTGTCTTTTAACCGTCACATCCCGGACATACTAGGATGTGACATTTATGGTGAGTTTTGAGCGAAGGATGAGTGGGAGAGGGGGTCTCATTTTGATTTGAGATAGACCAAATGAATGTAAACCTTGATTTAAGTTCTGTTTTCGGGCTTGCATTGTGACGCTCATTGGTTTGTGTCGCGATTACAAACCTTAAAACTAGAGGCTTTTGATTTAGGGTATTGTATCATGATGCACACTACCTCAAGCATTATGTCTCATTTTTGTTCTGTGTGTTAGGGTTGGTGTTCGGAGTGCCAAACCGGATCGTATTTATGTCCGATTCATGAATACGAACAATGCCCTTTTTCCATAATATTACTTATTTAATGGTAGCACCTCTTGTCTTTTATATACATATTCGATCTAATTACGATTAGATATCTAATTATGATTAGATTGAAACTAAATCTGATTTAGTGATACGTGTATATTAGACAAAGACCCTAGGATTTACAATGTAGTGCGCAGTTACAATATAGTTTGTAATTGACATTATGAATAAAGTTCATGGTCACTATAAGTTGTATATCCTTAAATAAAGTTCATGGTCAAGATTTACTAACACGGGTCGGTTAGTAAAATCCGCTGAGACCAATACATGTTGTATATCGTGACTTGGTCCGATGGTTTATCCCAATGAACCATGAGTCTTGGGAGACTCGTATAGACATGTAGGTGTTTATTTGATAAACACTGAACGACTCACTGAAGATTTCTTAATAGATGGTACACCAATGTCAATAGGAATCTTCTCGAGTTGAGCGAGCATAGTGGTCCTTCGAATTGAGATACTATAGTGGATATATGGGTTATCCTCCACACTTCTCGAGTTGAGTGAGCATAGTGGTCGTTCGACTTGAGATACCACAATGGGATATATGAGTTATCCTCTACACTTTGATGGAAGTCACGTCACTGATCTATTTAGATCAGACCTTCGCCTGTTCGTTGGGTGTGGAATGATGCTCATGATATCCAGTGCGTATCAAGATAGAATCCGTCAGTCATATATACAAGACATATGTATCTTGCACGTGTTTGCGATCTAGTAAATCTGTGGCTGTGGTATAACTTCAGAAGTGAGTTCCGAGTGTTATTTAGAGATCATAAATTTGAAAGTCGATTATATTATACCATAAGGATTTGACGTTCTTATCTATATCCCAGGTATAATATGGATGGCCTGTGACGGAGGGATTATACATATGCAATGACCTCGACTTGTAAAGTTTAGCAAGATTATTCATGGTCGTCATAATTCATGAGTGGGTTGGATTTCTTGACGAATAAACCTAAACTTAGAGAGTCCCACAATATGAAGTGTACTCGTTGAGCACTTGGGCAAGGCGTTATGAATAATACAAATTATTCATAATACCTCATCAGATTAAATGAGTTAATTCGAATCGTTTAATCGCTTAAACGAAAACACATGCTTTAGGGGATTTTTGTCAATTTATAATTAATGTGTATTTATATTTGATACAAAATTTGATTTGATACATATTAATTATTTGTCAAATGAGTTTTTGACAGATGCCATAAATATATGTATTTGTTATTTAATGTAAATAAAAATGCATATATCATAACAATTATATTAATTAATTATTTAGATATTTAAATGTTAAATATTTAAATAATTAAATGATAAACTTTTTTCATAATAGTTATGATAAATGTTTAATTATAATTGGTTACTTGTGGCATGCTTTAATTAAACTTTAGGGGTGCAAATATGATTTGCTAACATAAAGTTTACTTTTATTTAATTGAATTAAATAAAGAAATTGACAAAAATACCCTTCTAAAGTCGGTTCTTACAAGATTTAAAGTAAAAAAAATTGTTTCTTATTCATTCATCTTCCTCATTGGCCGTGACTTTCAAAAGGAAAAAGGTTCCAAAGTTGCTTGATGATTCAAGATTGAAAGTGAAGTAAAAACAATAAAAAGCTTAGGAAAATTGGAGATTAAAAGGTAATCTTTAATATTCTTGAGTTTAGGAATTTAGTTTCTTGTTCTTGTGTTCCTAGAATAGTTCTAGGATTTTCTTTACTTGTTAAAATTGAGGCTTTTGGTGTTGGAAGATGGATTTGGAAGTGTTAAGCATGTGTGAAGTAGAATTGGATAATATTATTGTAATATTTATTCAGTTTGATCATTTGATGATATGTTGCCATTCTAAAGTGTTATGACCACTCTTGTAATGCCTACAATTCTTCTTTGGTGGTACATTTGTGGTGACTTTGGTTGGTGTTAAGATTAATTAGATTAATGTTGGAAAATTGGATTTTAAGCATGAAAAATTGATTATTTTTGTTGCAAAATCAGATCTGAAAAAACTGGGTTTATTATGATGAAAATAATGTCATATAAATGTATTGGATGTGTTTTGGGTGTTGGAACAATTGTTGGAAATTATTTTGGAGTTGAAATATGCGAAAACGGTGAAAAACGGCATTACCGTGTGACTTCTAAGCCAACCGGGTGACGGCTGCCCAAATAGTGAATTTGTCACTATTCGGGCAGCCCATGAACTGCCCTAGTACTGTTGGGGCTGACCTGGGTAGCCCTCATGTGCATTGGGTGGTCGGTTCGGTCAAAAACGTGTTTTATGCCATTTTGCGGAAAAACATTTTCGTAAAAGTTTCGTGATGTCTCTTAACTATTTATGTCGTTATTTGATATCAAATCAATATGTTTAGGTGAAATATGAATAAATTATTCATATTGGATATCGAATAATTTATTCGGTAGTTTTAAAAGTTTTAAAATTATGATTTCGCCCGAATAGCGCTTCCGCCGTGCCCTTTGCCCAAAACCCCAACACTGTGGCGTGCCGCGACTCCCACGACGCGTAGGGTTGTATCTGCAGGTCTGATTTGTGTTGCTCGAAGTGCATTGTTGGTGCCAGTTCTTCTATAAGTAACATGTAAACTTTAAAACATACAATATGGCATGCAATGAACAAATTTTAAACTAAAAAAAAATTAAAAGCTCACAAAAATAGAAATTTATGTGGGTTACCTCCCTGGTAGCGCTAAGTTTAACGTCTTCAGCCATACGTAACTGCCTAGGTTGCTATGCTAAGTCTGCCAATAAGAGAGGCAATTTTTGACACTTGACGGGTTCCTCCCCATAATGTTTGACTCATTGGATGTTAACTTTAAATATGCAACTAGAGTTAGGGTCTCGTAGTTCAACTGTCCCGTGAGGTGACACCTAGGTGATCACAAACAGACCCGAGAACTGCGACTTCAAATTTCTAGGGAATAGTTTGACCCTCGAGTTATATAAAATACTTGTTGTCCTGGTTCGAGCTGTCTTTGTACAATTTTCTGATCATGCCACTTTTTTGTCTTTTCCTTGTATAATTTGGAATTTTCATATGCATGAAGGAGAAATTCATCAAATTCATTCAATTGACGTAGCCGTGTTTCATATGCCGCTCGTAACCCAAAATTTAGCTTTGTAAGTGCCCAATATGTTTTACGCTTAAGTTCCATAGGCAGATGGCATGCCTTACAAACACTAGTCGATAGGGTATCATGTCAATAGGGTCTTGTAAGCAGTCATGCAAGCCCATAAAACATCATCCAGATTTCTGGAACAGTCCTTCCTTGTTGAGCTGACAGTATGATCCATGATTCATTTGATTTATTTATTGGACACTTTAATTTGGCTACTAACCTGTGGGTGATATGCAATGGCAAATTTATGAGTAACTTCATATTTGTTGAGAAGCAATTCGAAGTACTTATTGCAGAAATATGTGCTTCCGTCGCTAATGATTATTTGTGGCCTACCAAAGCGCGTAAAAATGTTCTTATTAAGAAATTGCAAATCCACATTGGAATCGTTCGATGGAAACGTTGTTGCTTCCACCTATTTGGAAACATAGTCAATGCAACCAAGTTGTAGAGATTTCCATGTGAATGAACAAATGGCCCCATAAAGTCGATCCCTCAGGCGTTAAATAATTCGACCTCTTTGATGCTTTGTGGTGGTCATTCATTCCTTTTAGAGATATTCCTCGTCCCTGGAACCTGTCACATTGAATAAAAAACCTATGAGCATCTTTAAACAGATAGGGTCAGAGCAAACCTGATTGCAGCATTTTGGCTGCGGTATTATCTTCGCCAAAGTGGCCTTCATAGACAGATGAGTGGCAATGCTAGAGGACACTGTCTACCTTCTCTTGGGGTACACATCACCGTAACAATTGATCTGGACACCGCTTAAACAAATACAGCTCATCCCAAATGTAACGCTTTACATCACTGAAAAACCTCTTCCTTTATAGGTGCATCCATTCCAATGGCCTTTTCCTAGAGACAATATAATTCACGTAGTTAGCGTACCACAGTGATTCATTATGCTTGGTTACAAACAACTTCTCATTAATTGTCAACTCATTACCGGTTGTAGCTTCATTTTTACGTTTCGATAAACGATCCATTACTTGATTCTCTATCCATTCTTGTCTCAGATCTTCAAGTCAAATTCTTATAGTAATAGCACCCATCTAATAAGTCTTGGCTTGGCATCCAACTTTGCTATCAGGTACTTGATGTTTAAATTTTTTTTTATATACTATCACATTTGTGCCTATCCAGAACGCATCGAAGGTAAACACAACTGCCAACAGCTCATTTTCAATTTTTGTGTAGTTGAATTGTGTCTCATTCAATATTTTGATGGCGTAGTAATGGAATAAAAGACCTTCTCTTTATGCTGCCTTAAACCTACACCTACTACAAAGTCACTCTCATCACACATGAATTCAAATGGGAATGCCCAATCTAACGCCACTATGATGAGGGTCGAGACTAATTTCTGTTTCGAAACTTCATATGCCTGACAACATTCCTCAGTAAAGTGAAATGGTACATCATTCTCTAGTTGTTGTGTAGTTGAGTTGTGTATCGTTCAATGTTTTAATGGCGTGGCAAATGGTATAAAAGTCCCTCTCCTTACGCCATCTCAAAACTGCACCTACTGCAAAGTCCCTCGCATCACACATGACCTCAAATTGTAATGCCCAATCTAACACCACTATGATGGGGGCCGAGACTAATTTTTATTTCGAAACTTCATAAGCCTGTCAGCACTCCTCAGTGAAGTGAAATGGTACATCATTCTGTAGTAGGTCGCACAATGGCTTGGCAATCTTCAAGAAGTCCTTAATGAATCTTCTATAAAAACCCTTCATGCCTAAGAAAACTTCTGATCTATCTGACTGATGATGATGGTGGCAGTTTCTCAATTATTTCGATCTTTGCTACGTCTATCTCTATCCTTGGTGTGAGATCTGGTGCCCCAAAACAATGCCTTCTGGCACTATAAAGTGACATTTTTCTCAATTTAGCACCAGGTTCGTCTCTTTACATCTTTTCAGTACCTTCCCCAAGTTCTGAAGACAATGATCTAAGGAATCCCCAAACACTGAGAAGTCATCCATAAAGGCTTCCATGCTTTGTTCTATCATGTCTAAGAAGATGGCTATCATGCATCATTGAAAGGTGACAGGGGCATTACAAAGCCCAAATAGCTTCATGCGGAATGCGAACGTACTATAGGGGCACGTGAATATGGTTTTCTTTTGGTCTTTCGATACGACGACTATCTAATTATACTCAGAGTACTTGTTGAGGAAGCAATAATACTCATATCCCGCCAGTCTATCTAACATCTTATCAATAAATGGCAGTGGGAAGCGGTCTTTTAGCGTGAGCTTGTTAATCTTTCTATAATCCATGCAAACCCTCCGACCAGTCACTGTTCTTTTCGGAATCAGTTCATTCTTTCCATTAGTGACGATGATCGTTCCTCATTTCTTACGCACACAGTTAAACAGACTTACCTATAAACTATTAAAGATGAGGTAGATAATTCATGCATCTACCACTTTATGATCTCTTTCTTCACCACCTCCTTCATTATTAGATTTAATCTCCAATAATGTTCTACTGTGGCCATGTATTCATCATTCATAAGGACCTTCTGCATGTAGAATGATGGACTGATGCCTCGTATATCTGCTAAGGTCCATCATATGGCTCTCTTGTGCTCTTGTAACACTCTCAATAGCTTGTCTTTCTGCACTGCAGTTAGAGAAGATGCAATAATAATTAATAGTGTTGAAGAGTTCTCTAAGTATGCATGCCAAAGATGGCCTGAGAGCGGCTTTAGCTTCAGTTGCGGTGGCTCTTTCACAGAGGGTTTAACTCACTTTTTTGTTGGGAGTTCCAAAATCTCCATATGCGGTTTAGGTCTCAAGCGAGGGGAAGCATCAAGATAATTTATGTACTCACGAATTTCATTATCTAGCACTTCATCAGACATATGCAGAATGCATGCTTTAAGATTGTCAGTAAGGGAGTGTAGTGGTGTTAGGTTTCTACTATAGTCCCAAGATCATTCAAGCAATGAAAATAATGTGAATACAATAAAGAAGTATGGCGGAATCATACTTACAATGAATGGATTTGCGATGCTTTGAACACAAAATCAATTTCTTCAAGCTTTTCCTTGAAGCTCTCGGCAATGGCCTCCATTTTGTGCTCCATGATTTTCGGTCAACTCCATTTGAAGATCTCCAAGCTCCAAGCTTTGTAAATGGATTCCATGCTCAAGGGTTTGTTTCCCTGTCACCTTTGAATGACCCTTTATGTGCTAGCATTGGAGAAAATTGTAACAAAATTCCCCTAAACATTTCCTTGTTGCTCTCGGCATTAAAGGAGAAAGAGAGAAAATTTTGGCCCTTGGCCGAATGGAGAGGAGAGAGAGAGAGAAGATGGTAAAAAATTATGTTGTGTTTTGATTTTCAAAAAATCAAATACCAAATCCCATTTTTCCAAAAAAGGTACAAGGCTTTAAAGCCTTTCAACTACTCCATCAATCACAAGTGACAAGTATCTCATCACTCAAAGTTTATGTGACATGCATCACTTGAATGACTAATGATGTGACGCATGATGTGACTTGTGGATCTCATCATACGTCATCGGTGAATCTTCGGAAAGCGACCCATGAGATCCCCGGATATGTTGGCAGTAAATCCGGTCGTCGGACTATCCGAACACGTACGTACCTAGTACTGCGTTTTTACCGATTTACAAGACATGGTTGGCTTCTAGCAAAACACCGTGCCTACCCAATTCTCCAGAAATATTCTTAAAGGAATATGTAATCTATATCAGGCGTAGTATACGTAGTATTGCGTATTGCGATCCAGTATCGGATGTCACGTGCTAGGCCTGGGGCTGGAATTATGTCTGCCCCGTACGAAGCACATATCAGATCTCTGGTAACTAGTCTCTATAATCGGATAAGCATGAACTAGTCATATTATCCCGATAGCTGCAACATATAAGAGTACTGGTTCCGTATCCTACGTGATCATCATCTCCACTATGACTGGAGTGATACTTCCATCTCGACATCACACCCAATACACTACGATTCCCAATATACCCAGAAGAGGCGTACACAAAACCGGTTAAAGCCCTGGACGACCAAAACCAAGTATATTGATTGTCGCAAGTATTAGCGGTGCAAGTCTCAGGTTAAGACCAAATACACCTACCCTGATTCGAACTTCCATAGACACATAGTCATACTACCAATGGAATTCAGAGGGGTCTATCCAGAGCGAAGCTGTTTCCGTACCATCGGTAAAAACAACCTTATATTACACTTCCATGAGTATCCAATACCCAAATATATGAGAACTATGTCGTTATGCTCCCATAACACGCACAAGTGCAATACTAGTCTATTCCGCATTATTGATGTCCAATCTCGATAATACTCCGACTATGGATGTTTTAATGATTAAACCTTCATGGATTGATATTGTCTCATATCTTATCAATCCGGAACTAATCATATGGACTTTTATCATTTATATATATCCCGGTAATCTAATTACAAATGATAAAAGAGCAATTTCCTTTGTCACATAGTTAATTTGTACAACAACACAATGTTCTGTACAAATAATGATGCTATGGGTCATAATTGTCCAACAATCTCCCACTTGCCCTATAGCCAATCACTTAAGTGTCCTACACTTGAACTATGTACGGTTCGCTCAAACTTCTGCTGAGAAACTGCTTTCGTCAGCGGATTTGCAATGTTATCATCTGATGCGATTTATTCGATCATCACATCGCCACGATGTATGATCCGAACGATACATGTTTTGTATTTTGTATCATTTAAATACATGTTTTGATATCATATGTGTTTTCTTGCAAATGGGGCAGGACAATATAGGATATGAAACCGTCGACCACCAGAATTATCTTTCATGCTGCTGATTGTTCAGGATAAGGTGTAAGTTTTGGCCTTCTCGTTTGTCCTTTCTTAATTGTCAGTGAGTATTTTTGATTTATGCGTCGAGTGGAAGGAGTTCACAGCTTCGAACTCTTCCTATATAATCATTTATCGACCTTAAACATAATTAAAAAAAGAATAAAATAAAAGCATTTAGATAAACAGGTACAATACTTAGTTCTAAAATTAAGAATAAAAGAGAAAATAAGTCTCCGAATACGACGCCAAAAACTTGATCGCGATTTTATTACCGCACATAAATACATGTATTGCTTAAGTAATATAGTGACTAGAGAGTCGGATATCGAACCCACAATGACTTATTATCCACTTTACTAATTATTAAGACTACTTACCTAGATTATCTAAATGAAATTTTAATTGAAATTTGAGTTTTAAAATAAAACTAACGAGAGGAAAAAAGAAGACTGAAACTTTAAGTTGCAATCAATGAGAGAAAAACATTCAGGATTGCAATTCCACCTAGTATTATGCAAAAGATAAATTGATAATCCTATACTTGTGTAATAAATTAATTTATTAACCTGGAATATGAAAATGTCCATAAGCCTCTGTCGATGATCATGTGAAAATATTCAGAATAAACCAATTAATTATATTTCTATGTTAATTAACTTAAGCCAAATTCATTAAGATCAAGTTCCAACTATGGTTACACACGCCCTACATGTATATTTCTATCTTGGATGGAAATCCCTTAGATGAGATCGTGTGTTATTGAATTTAAGGCTAAACCTAAAATTCTTTTGTGAAGTTCAATTAAGTTTACCACATCAATCTTATTGGTGATCAAACAACAAGAAGCATTAAGCATAAATTTCAATAAATCAATAAATCACACAAGCTACAAGAAAAATCAATCTTATAAAATTAGGATATTGGGTTTCATCACAACCCTAATTTACGAGTTTAGTTACAGAACATGAGAGAGAAATCTAAATAAATAATCAAAATTAAACAAAACATCATGAAAAAGAAGAAAAAAATAAACTATATTGAAGTCGGCAGCCTTCAACTTTCTTGATATTGAACCTTGGGACTGTGCTTGTTTGATGTGCTTCTTTTTCTCTCAAAAGTCTCATTGAGTCGTCAAAAGTATCATCTCTAGGTCTTGGGATGGACTAGTTCTTATATATAGTGTTGGGAGCTCTCCTCTTTAAAAATCAAAAGTTCTATTTGAGTCAGGATTTCAGGGATGCATCGCGATGCGCATTACTTTGGATGTCGCGACGCTCACAACTCTATGTCGCAAAATGGAGGAAAGTAGATGTTCTGTCTTGATTTTGAACTGGCCAGCATCGAGACGCGCAACCTAGGTCATTGACGACAACCTGATTGTGCTCCGATTTTTCCGTTTCATTATTCGTTAAGTCCGTTTTAGCCGTCTTATGATCTGGACCTACAAAATAAACCCAAAATACATCAAAATATTTATAAAATCCGAGATAACCCATAAAATACTAATTAAAGGGGTAGTAAATATAAACACATTGACCGCTCATCATTTACCCCTGTATGGAGTCCAAAATCAACATGCATGCCAGTAATAGCACCGTCTCTGATGTTCATGACTCAGAACAAGGTCACCGCTAGTTCCGTTGACTAAAATGTGCTTAAGCAGAACAAAGTGGAGTGATGAACATTAAAAAATGTACACTTAATAAAATAAAAACTAATCATTTTACACTTTTAATTTCATTAATGTCCTTAATTTAGCACATTTGTAAAATAATAATTAAATTTATGTTTTATATATTTTTATTGTGATTTTTATTTATTATGTAAGTGAAATAATACTTTGGATGCATAACTAGAAAAATGAATGTACATTTGGATTTTTGAAGGCCAAAAACTTAAAATGGTGTTCTAACAGTGCATAATTTCGAAAATTCTAACCTTGCGCGCAATTTTCGTATTATGGCCATAACATTTTACTCCGATATTGGATTGAGGCGATTTTAGTTCCTGATTAAAGAAGACTCAAATATCTACAACTTTGTTGTTTATAAGAGTTTCTAATTTTGATGTTTTCAAGGCCGAAATTGACAAAAAAATTCATAGTATGTTATATGTAATTATTAAAAAATATTAAATTATGGTGGAGGGTTGCTATCCACCTTTCGGTGGATGCCCCTTCCACATGCAATTGTCAACAATTGTAACTTGCAATTGCATGTGAAAAGGTGCTCTGCACCTCATTTCTTCAGTCCGGATTCCATAATTTTCTCTGAAAATTTGTGGAGTTTTAGCTCTTGCATGTTTTATTTTTTAGCTTTCTTGTAATTTCTTTTTCTTTCAGTAGTAAAATTATGTGTGTTTTATTCAAATATTTATTAGCTAATTTCATCCTGTTGGGGTAAAGAGAGAAAATTGTAATATAAAAATATAAATTAGTCTTACTTATATTATAATATATGAATTATAATCTAAAGACTAATATTTAATTTAAATCTGAATTAATTATTGACAAACTTTGTTACCACCTATATGACTGATTTTATTTATTTGACATAATTGAATACTTAACTGAACTTGTTATAGACAAATATTATCACTGCCTTTATGACTGGTTTTATATGTTTTGGCATAATTAATTCTTGAAATAAATTAACTAGGTAATAATGACAATTTATATATTATAACAAGTAAGATTTCTCTAAATCTAAAATATTAAAAGTGGATATCTTAGCCCTGATATTTTATTTTTATTGTTGTAGTCCAATTTAAAATTGTCCATCACTTCAAACAATTTAACCTTTTTTATTTTTTTGTCTCTTGAATTATTATTTTATTTTACTAAATATATTCCTTGTGGATTGACCCCGGACTTACCGGTTTATTTTAATAATGCGATACTCTTATACTTGAGAGTAAATAACCACTTTGTAATTTGTGAGTGTGTCATGAAGCTTTTGGTCAGAGCTCTAATAGTAGTTTATATATGCAATGGTCTGGCTAATAACAACCGCAATGGTTCTTATTATGGAGGTGTTTGCAGTAGAATTGAGGGAAATGCCTCTTCAACAAAGTCAATTGAGATGGCAACAGCTCCGCAGAATCTGAATGAGGCACTCTCTTCATTCATGATGGATTAATTATATGGCTCGATAATAATGCAGCCTTGTTACTCTATGGCTCTACAGATTTTGAACTTCAATTTGCGTTGTTCTAGTTGATGTCATTCCAGGTTTTTTGTTTTTATTTTTGTTTTTATATTATTTTTTTGAGCCAAATATTCAAATTTTAACTTACAGACATAATAATCTTCCAGCTACTAAGAATGACAAACACCCCTTGTCCTTCGCCTGTGTTAAAAAATAGCAAAAGCCAACCACTGACCTTAATATATAATGTTGTGTCTAGACTATTTACTGGTAAATATTGTCCCCGGTTCGATAACAAATCCGGAAAAGTTTGGCAGTGCAACGTCCCGAATGAAAGGACAGTTTGTACTGGAAAATATATATGTAAATGTAATTAAGGGTGGTTGGTGGTGTCTAGTTCATTCCCCTGCTTGCATTCTCATCAGAAGCTGCTCTTATTAACAGTGTGATTATAATTTGCCTAGTGTGTGTGGCATCTTTATTTTTGTACGGCCACAATTTTATACATTCTTTTTAATCTAAGAAAAAAATTTGTTATCTATTTCCATTTGTTTCATCAGCTTTTGGTGTCTTTTATCTTTTTAATGAAGTTAATTTATGATGAAGAAACTAAATATAAACGAATCATTTTGTTAAGACCCTAATTTTAAGATATCTAAAATAGATAAATGAGATGAATAAGGACGGGATAATAATGGATAGTTGTTTGGGGCTGTGAGTTCATTAGCATATTGGCAAGAACGTCGACGCACCACACATGCAGCAACATGTAGAGTTCTGGGACAACATTAGTTTATCCACACATCCATATCGAGGTTCAATGATCCCGTTATGTATAACGTGGGGTTTTCTTGATATTCCAAAAAAAAAAAAAAAAAAATGAACAGTGATTCATGAACAATTGAACATGAACAGTATTTTTCTATAATGTTTTAATTTAATTATTTCATTAAGAATAGTTTAATCATTCTATTTTATTTGGAGTTTAACATGTGTTTTAAATTTATATTTAGGACTAGCCTCATTAAGAATTTTGAATAATTCTGGGTTATTGTGGAATTGAAATGAAAAGCTTATTTGGTGTTCTTTGAACTTTTATTCAGCTTTTAGAAATTTTTATTATTATTATTTTGATTTGCTTGGGATATGATATATTCAATTATGTGAATCTATTTTAGAATTTAATCAGGTTTTTCTAGCCATAAATTCTCCAATTCCAATTTAAAATAAATAATAAATTAAAATTAAAATCCTTAAATCCCAAATTACCCAAATTAATTGTACAATTCGTTGACTTATCAGGGAAATTTCATACCTTGAGGATCAAGTTAAAGGTCTCAACACATTGCTTTCTTCATCATGTTTTGATCATATAAATGTATGGATTAAGGATAATTGAAAATCTCGAATTTCGTATTTTGATGGAGATTCTAGACGATTTTTTATTTCGAATAAAAATGTAAATTGGTATTCGATATTGTTTTTCGTCTTGAATCTTAATTTTTCACTAAAAAATCAGTCCCGATCATCTTTTGAAATTCTCTACAAGCATACAACAAACAAACTCTATATACCCAAGAGGGGAGTGAATTGGGTTATGGCCTAATAAAGCGGAAATAAAAATTCTTGCCGATTTTAAACTACAAAGCTTGTAGCTTTACCAATTAAACTTAGGTTAATTTTCTCTAACACAATATAATGCTTAATTACAAGTTTCTAATTAATATACAATACAAAAATAAACTTGCGATAATATAAAGGAGTTTAGGGATAGAGAAAATAACACCGTGATTTATAGTGGTTCGGTAAATAATTTTTACGTCCACTCCCCCAAGCCGCGCTTGAAGATTTCCACTAAGTTGAGTCCGCAACTTACAACGAGTTTTCTGTGGCTCACCCGCAACCAAGAATTTTACACACTAGGTTCACTCTAAACCTCTTACAATGATTTTTAGATATAGGCTTACTCAAAAACCTTTACAATGACCCTTTTGAGTATACTCACTCACAAAAGGATTTTACAACCTCAAGTGTTTGATAAAAAGATTTATGAAATACACTTGGACACTCACAAAGATAATGAAGGTTCAAGATGTGAGTTGCTTACCCAAGTGTTCTAAGCTCACTACTTATAATATGAAGGTGTAGTGTGTGAGCTTGATGAATGAGAGTGTATGATTATGAAGGTTTAGTAAACTCTCTGTTTTTACCTTAGAATAAATTGTATGAAGGTTCTTGTGTGTGGCAAAAATGAATTTGGGGCTTTATTTATAGTGAAAATGAAATATGCCCCAACAACTCTGTCTGAGACCGGTATGCCAGTCTCCAGACACCGGTATGCCGGTCTGATAGGGCAAAGACTATATTACTATTTAAATATATATGTTAGACCGGTACGGATACCAGTATGATGACCGGTATTGTCCTTGCCGGTTCTAGTGAGTATTTATAAGTGGAAAATATATCAATATTTACAATCTATTTTACTTAATATTTTGTATAGTTTTTTTATATTTGTGAATATTTACTGCGAGTTTTCCCATATTCTTTGAAAGACATAGCTAAGGCTTGCTACATTCACTACCAGCAGGTTCCATCACAACTTGGAACACTCTTGCCACCAAATTCCTTGCAAAATATTTTCCCCCAACCAGAACAGCAAAACTGAGGAATGATATCACATCCTTTGTGCAACATGACTCAGAATCCCTCTACGAAGCTTGGGAAAGATACAAGGAGTTGCTCCAAAAATGTCCTCAACATGAGATTGCAAAGTGGCTAAAAGTCCAAACCTTCTATAATGGACTTTCCGGTTTGATGAGAACCACAGTAGATGCTGTTGTTGGAGGAGCTTTAATGGCAAAATGAGAAGATCAAGCTTGGGACTTAATTGAAGAAATGGCCAACAATAATTCATTGTGGCCAACAGAAAGAAACATGATCCAACGAATAGCAGGAATCCACGAAATAGGAGCCAACACATCATTGAATGCCAAGCTGGATCAGATTTACAAAAATCTGGAAACTTTTAACATGAAGGTTAATGTTGGATCAACAAGTTCACCATATGGAGGAGCACCAAAGGAAGAATCTTACAACCAACACGATGAGACTGTGAACTATTTCAACAATTTCAACAGACAGGGAACAATCCATATTCCAATACCTACAACCCATGTTGGAGGAATCATCTTAATTTCGCATGGAGCAACAATTCAGGGCAAAGGAACAATCTACCACCCTGATTCCAACAACAGAACAAAGGCCAGGAATATGAAAAGAAGCCAGAAATAGAAGATTTGCTTACAGAGATGTTCAAAAAGCAAGAAGCCAAATACGATGCTATGTTTCAAAGCCAATCAACTTCTATAAAGCACTGGAAAATCAATTGGGATAACTAGCCAATGCTCAGAGTTACAGACCGCAAGGTACCTTTCCTAGCAACACAGAACCAAATTCAAGGAACAGAGGAGAGGAGAAATGTCAAGCCATCACCTTGAAAAGCGGCACTGAGATCAACAAAGATGTTGGAGTCAAGGCATCTACTGAGGATGATCCAAAAGAAAGCAGCAAAGTAGATCCACAGATGGAGGAAAAAGAGGCAAAAAAAATGATCAAGAAAGATTTACTCCACCTCCACCTTTTCCACAGCGTCTCCAGAAAAATAAACTAGACAAGCAGTTTGCTCGATTTCTGGAGATCTTTAAAAAGCTGTATATCAACATTCCATTTGCAGAAGTGTTGAAACAAATGCCCAGCTATGTCAAATTCATGAAAGATATTCTGTCACGAAAGCGGAGATTGGGAGATTATGAAACAGTAGCATTGACATAAGAATGCAGCGTCATCATTCAGAGGAAGCGTCCCCTAAAGTTGAAAGATCCTGGCAGTTTCACCATCCCTCGCACTATAGGAGAACATTACTTCGATAAGGCTTTGTGTGATTTAAGTGCTAGTATTAACTTGATGCCTTTGTCTATTTACAGGAAACTGCAGATTGGAGAAGCAAAGCCTACCTCAGTCACTCAACAACTTGCTGATAGATCGCTCACATTTCAGAGAGGTGTAGTGGAAGATGTATTGGTCAAAGTCGACAAATTCATTTTTCCAGCAGATTTTATTGTCTTTGACATGGAGGAAGACAAAGATGTACACATCATCCCCAGGAGACCATTGTTAGCTACAAGTTGAACCATTATTGATGTACAAAAAAAAAGTGAACTAACCATGAGGGTACAGGACCAAG